>JAMKCH010078698.1:0-95880 GCA_023653785.1 Ophioderma brevispina | reverse complement strand
TTTTGAACCATCAAAATGTAAGCACTTGGATCATGAAATGCACTGTTATATTACTTCACACAGATCACTTAATGCATACAGCTAATAGTCTAGAACAAAAGAAAGAAGAACAAAAAGAGAGAAGATGAAAATCCCTGTAGGTATTTCTAAATGTTAATCATACTTGGGAGAATACACCATTGTTTAAGGTAAAAATCTTGTCCATTATATTCCTAAATCCTGACAATGACTACAAATACAATGTCTGGTAATTTTGCTCGAAGCACAATGTTTCTTATGAATTTTGCTATTAAGATTTTCTTCAAATGGGTCTGCTGAAGAAATAGCTAATAATTTCTGGCTTTATACTTGCTGGTAGCATTAAAGACACTTTCAGTGATCCAACCGAAAGAGTCAAAATATTTGAATTTTGCAGGAATAGCTTAAAAGCGAAGAATAAGTCTGTAGAATTGTCATAAATTATCTTTTCCAACTGAAAAAAATTGAAAAGGAGGAAAACAGCAGTGTTCAAAGATTTGAATCTCCATTCAATTACGTGTTGCAGTTAAGTGTCCTCTCTTAAAATGAAAGAGTGAAAAATCACTCTGAATTTCGAGTAATTTTAAATTAACTCTAATCGAGTGGCTTTTAGCTCTAAAGAGCGAGAAAATGCAACCTGACACCTTAACTCGCGGTTAACCGAACTCACTCTGTTACCGAGTGGCTCAAAATGCCACTGGGTCATTCCATGCCAATTCAACAAATCGAGTACACCATCACCTCATGGATTTCTTTCCTTTTTGGTGTATTGAAAGATATTCATGAGAACTAAAATCCTGAAAAATTGAGCTCTGTACCTCTTTTCGTTTTCACACTACAGCAATTTTAAATTGAGGGGGGTCACCTCAAAAACATGTACGATGTGAAATTCAATATTCAGAGGGCCGTAAGTAAAGATCTACATCTCTCAGATCCTTCAAACTTGGCATTCTGGATAACCTTTTGCTGCATATTGCAAATATGTGAACAGACAAAATGCACCTTGCCCCAATTTAAAATAACAGGGGGTCAAAAATGGCTCCAAAACCACTCGGACCATACTTTGAGGGGCCCATAAGTCAAAAAATAAAAGTGATATTACTTCCAAATTTGGGCTGGAGATAGCTAATCTTAAATACTACCATTGTGTACAATCTTATACTTAGATCAGCTTCGTTGGAAGAGATATAGCTGTCGCAAAAAGTAAAAATTCCAATTTGACCTTGACTTGGCCCCCCTTAAAACCAATGTCAGACATTCTGCACCAAATTCTGCTTGAAATATGTTTGAGGGGGGTCCTTGCTTAATATTTTGGCAAAGTTTCATTGCGGTGTCTAAGTGTCTCTATAAGTAACTGGTCTTCAAAAACCCCTACTTCATGTAATTCAGTTTTGAAATAATTCCCATTGAAACACACAGGAAGCCTGAACTTTGCAAACTGGGTATTAACTTGCACAGTTCACTTTTTACTATATAATTCAATTAGAATAATTTAAGTATTATAAATTCCTTACCAAACAAGACACCATACTGAAATTTGGTCCATACCTAGATCAGGTGCTAATAAGGTGATGATATTGATTTCAATTTCATTGTTAGAGTTCTACAAGGTCAAACTTGGATTCAAAGTCTTAAAACTGCATTTGAATACTCAGATTGCAAAGTTCAGAATTCTGTGTACATTTCAATGGGAACTTTGTCTGATATTAGTTGAAAGTTTAAATTCTTTGAAGCCTGTTAACCTACATAAGGCAGTTAGACACCAGTTGAAACGTTGCACACAACTTTAGCAGGGGCCCTCTTAACCATATTTCAAGCAAAATTGGTGCAAAATGTTCTGACTTGATTTAGGGGTCAGGGGTAAAGGTCTAACTTTGGACTTTTTGCTTTTTGCGACAGCTATACTCTTCCAATAAAGCTGATCTAAGTATAAGATTGTACAAGGGTAGTATTAAGATAAGCTTTCACCAGCCGAAATTTGGAAGTTATATCACTTTTACTTTTTGATTTATGGGCCCCCAAAGTATGGTTCGAGTGGTTTGGGGGGCCCATTTTTGACCCCTTTATTTTAAATTGGGGCAAGAGTGATTTTTTTGTTCACATTATGGTGTGTACCATCTGCCAGCAAAAGGTTATCCGAATCCCAAGTTTGAAGGATATGAGGGGTGTAGTTCTTTACTTATGGGCCCTCTGAAATATTGAATTCACACCGGTACCTGTTTTTGAGGTGACCCCTCAATTTAAAATTGTGTAGTGTGAAAACAGTGAAAAGCGGACAGAGCTCACTTTTCAGGATTTTAGTTTATCATAAATATCTTTCAATACACCAAAAAGGGAAAGAAAATCCATGAGGTGTGGTGTTGTGTTTTGTGTACTCGAGTTGTTGAATGGCATGGAATGAACCCCACTTCTTCTTGGAGTGAAGCCCAACTCTGAACTTTTATCGACCGGATTCTAGCTCTAAAAGAGTGAGAAAATGCTAACTCTTTTCGGAGTGAACTATAGCCAATCAGAACGCAGCATATCGCGTGATTATTTCGAACAAAACATGGGCGGACGAGTTGAGTGAGACCGCCAGCAAACGGTTGAACGATTTGAAATAGTGGAGAAATCATAGAATCTCACGGGTGGTCATTGTATGGGTCGGTCACAGTTCATTAGCAATTTTACACATATGGAGAGCATTAAATGTTAGTTACTGTATGATCACTCGAAATTGCGGTAGTCTGCGCTAGGCTAGGCTTACACATGTACGAAACGCACAATCATGCTGTCACGGGCATGTATGCCATTAGCATACACGTCATGCATGCCACAATCATGCTGTCTCACTGAATCATGCCAATGATGTGCCACAATATTCATTCATGTCACGATGCTATAAATTATGACCTACACATACAATATTCGCACAAACGAACAAAATTCACAAAGAACACAACTCTAAAAGTGAACTGTTCACTCTAAAAAGGAGTTATCAGTTCACTCTTTCCTTAGAGTTATTTTGTTCACGCTTTATTTTGAGTGGATTCACTATAAAAGATGCGTCACTCAGCCGGCTCTTTTTTGGAGTGATGATTTCACTCTTTTAGAGTGGTTTTTTACTCTTTCATTTTAAGAGGAGCCCGTATGGACGGTACGTACTAAAATACCTGTGCGACTATATTAGATTGTTTTTTTATCTTACAATTGTGCGGATACCACCTAGAGTGGTTACAAAAGCAAAACATCTGATTACTTGTGATTTTTTAGATTCTGATTTGCAAATCATGATAGTGACTTATATTACAACTTATTGTGATATGAACATTCAGCAAAAGGTCCTTGTTCCGACTTTGTCTATCGTGTTCTTACTTGATATGAGAGCTGACAACTTGATGCACGGACTTCCAAGTATCATGTGAAACAAAATTGTGGTTTTGATAGTAGAAGTGATAAAGCATAGCGCAAAGCCCATATTCACTATGTAAAAACATTTTTTTGCAAGTTATCTCGAGAAAGAAATGGACTTGAAAGCTTAAATTTCAGGAAGACAATGAGAAAAATACTGGCCTTTCATCTGGTATCAAAAATTTATAATTCTTATGAGTTAAATCGAGGTCCCAAAGTGATCGGAAACAGCACCTTTAAATATATTTGAACTGACAAAAAGGGCAGGGGAGGCTTGTTTTTTTTTTTTTTTTTTTTTTTTTTTTTTTTTTAGTTGACACCTGCATGTGATATCCATGTATAATATGACCACCACCATGTGGACATCCATGAATGATTAACATGCACA
Organism: Ophioderma brevispina; assembly: GCA_023653785.1. Classification (NCBI taxonomy): domain Eukaryota; kingdom Metazoa; phylum Echinodermata; class Ophiuroidea; order Amphilepidida; family Ophiodermatidae; genus Ophioderma; species Ophioderma brevispina. The sequence goes on along the minus strand of JAMKCH010078698.1, from coordinate 92,084 downwards.
CACACAATACCCAATATAGGAGTGCATATAGATATTCCGTTGTGCCTTTAATGGGGGTGTCAAGTAATATCACCGAAAGACCACTGTTTTATCAGTTGATATTATATTTGGGTTGGATGGTAAAAAGAACAAATTTATATGTTTTACGTTTATAAATTACTGGCAGATCTCACATTAATGATGTGATTGAGATCAAAATTAGTGTATGATATACCAAACTCGATTATATTTTTTCATTTACCCCAGTGAATTTTTAATGTTACGCGCAACATATACACATCTCCAAAGTGGTCGACCACATTAGAGCGCCACCCCCACCACAATACTGTCTGTGGTCAATTTAGTCACATATTTTTGTTGACACATGCAAATGGATTGCCGAATTAAAGTTGCCTTTCATAGATTCCAGTCCCTTCTGTTTTATTCATTGTCACTAGGTATCCTTAAGAAAAGCTTATTCATAACTTTTTAGCTGATCCTGACTTTGCGGTTTTGTGTTATGAGCAAATGCTTGTTTCCCATGGTCCCATAGGCCACTGTGCTGTAATTTCTGTCTGTTTATGGACAGAAAATACAAAATTGCGAATTACTTACAGACACGGCCGAATTTGCACGTAAGATTTGGCACACATGGATTACTAATGTTAACGGTTCAGATGATATGAAAATTTCAACTTTTTTAGGTAAGTCGGGGGGACGAGTCTGTGGATCACGAAATGCCCCTTTAACTCAAATTTGTAAAGATTTTCATGATGATATGCTTCCATGTGAGGGAGAAAACGTACCTCATATGAAAAATCGCACCCTGATCGGGTCACCCACCTTTAAATGAACTTGCCCAAAAAGCTATGCTACTTAGAATCTGTACTCCTGCTGGCTCTGAGACTAAATCAAAGTCTTCAACAGAGGGGCACGTGTTTCAAATGTAGTTACCCAATGGGCTATTCCATTTGAATTTCATACACCACCTGTGGAAGACTGCTTAAATTTTCCACAGAGGGAGGGCAGGCTTCAAATAGAATAGCCCATTATATTAGAGATGGGGCAAACAAGGCACAAACACATCAAGATAAAAAACATTTTGTGCTCTTGATATGGTAGTGGTTGTCCAGCTTGAAGTATGAAGTAACGACTTGGTCGTATACATTGTACCGACTTTCCACAGCTTTTTGACCCCATACAATTTTTAGAACAATTTTAAGCAGTGGCGACACAATTTTGACAACTGATATAAGTAGCGACATGCAAGAGCTATCATCTCTGCAAAAATCAGACAAATTCATTGCAGGAATCTTGCCATATAGGCGTACAAAGATCATGATTTGTATGTTATAGCGCCCTCTATATGGCCATTCTCCATAGGAAGACATGGAAAACTAGATTTTAAAGAAAAATCACATTTGCCCGTAAATGAAATTTCGTAAATTTACACTGAATGTAGTTAGTGGACTAGATATTCCAAATCAGTTGTCAAAAGTGTGTCGCCGAAGATAAGTTTTATTTTGGTTTTGTCATAAAAAATGAGACTTTCAAACAGCTGTGTTTCAGCACGTGTGTAGTCAAAGCATAAGTGCACTGCAAAAGGCGGCACTGGGTATACGTGTGCGTCATCACCTCAGACAAAGTATAGTCATGTAGAATCTACTACAGCTTTGATAGACAAGATGATGTGTGCTATTCAACTGGTTTCATTAATTTTGTCCTCTGACCACATAACTGGGTCAAAGCTATTGAATATCTCATCAGTTAGTGCTATTTTCCAAAAACACCTCCACTGAGTCACATGCCTTCAATAAATGTCCTTCGCTGAATTAGTACCATGCTTAGGGGGATAACAGGGTTTAGTCAAATTGCTGCATGATCGTAATAAATGACCGTGCCAGTTTTCATTGATGTGGTTTGTGCTGTGAGTCTGCCTGATTTCAATTAGGTTTGCCACTTTGGAAATTGATTGGTAAAATCTAATATGAGTAATTTGGTCCCATTGTCTGTAGGGATAGTCTTAACTAAAAAACCTTTTCTCTTGTTGTGTCATTCTATAAAAATAAAGGCCCATTGTTTTTAAAGAAACAATTGTTTCTTGTTCTTTCGCCCTTGAAACCAGTAGTTTTGTATATGTCTATACATTGCTACTTTTAGTTAAAGCTACGTTACTTTTGTTAGCAAATTGACAATTTTCTGCCCCTGTCCCAATCCCCCATCTTTGAAATCCAGGTTAAGCCACTGGTTCAACTCCCAGTTGGGCCATTTTGGTTTCCAAGACCCATATTTGCTCTCACATGTTTACTCACTTCAGTTTCCTCCTGCTTCTAAAATCACATCTTTTCACACAAATTTGTTCTGGTATATTTGTTTTTTTTTTCACTGATATACTCAAACAAGCAGCTGCATGACACCTTGATCAGAATTTAGAGCATAGGTCATGCAATATTAAAAATGGAATACCTTTATAAGTTTAGAGAAAAAAGTAAATTTATTACTCTATATAATTTCAAAATTCACATGAACTATCAAATTTAGTGTGTCTGCCATATAATATAACAGATAGTAAAGTATCTGGGCTCCATATATGACCAGCATTAAGTTTTGACTTAGTTTTTGTGGCCAAACGTGTGAAAAAAATATTTAGGGGAAACATATGGTGTAGTTGACTGGGTGATGAAAGAGAAGTTGATATACAAAATAGCTCTTAAAGTTGCAACAAGAGATTTTGAGGCACCCCAAATATTGTGTCACAATAGTAATTTCATATAGATTTAGATGCTCCATAGGCTGTCTTACTTTGTATTGGCTAAAGCAATGTCTTAAGAGAGAGAAAAAGGCAATTTGATTGGGCTAATATTCAAGGTTGATGGAAAAAGAGGGGAAAAGGGCAAATTTACCCTGCTAAAAAGGCAAAATGCCCTGGTTATGGAACAAAAAACTGTGTACATTGTATAGACCCACGGGCCAATAAATGTTAAAAACACAAAATTGCTCCTGGATTCGAAATCCTTATTTCAAGCCTTGCTAAATATTAATATAAAAACATAGAAAAATACAAAATACAACTTTGAAAAAAAATAGAAAGTTTTGTACCAAAGAATCATTTCTAAGCTAATCCTTTTAATATAGGATATTTTTATGGAAACCATTTACATTGGGCCAAAAAAATCAGTACTTAAATTTTTTTAGGGACACTGATCCCCCCCCCCCCCCTGTGAAATCTCAGTTTCCACCTGTAATAGTGAGATATACTACTTGGTAGGGTTTACAGGCTATTCCACATGAAGTATACACCCCCTATTAAAGGCACAAATATATGACTCCAGTAGGGTACTGTTTTACTCTGAAAAAGCATGGTCAAGTCATGATCAATGCATGGTTGGCATAATATATTGAGTAACTTTATTTCATGATAATCTGTACTTTCATATCTTTAGACTTAAAACCTTGTTAATTCATTGGTGCAGTTTCGAGAAAAAATGGTCATTTACTGTCCCCCCCCCAAAAACCCAAAAAAAATAAATATGACAGTTAGACTTGCAAGATCCCTGGCGGAGAGAAAATATGCAAATTGACCTTATAAATATGCACAAATAGTAAAGAACACCATTGCATGGGTTTGCATCCCACCACTACCCAATACCAAGTGTAGTTGAATTTGGACATTGGGATTTGTAGGGAAGTTCACCTTTTTATAATGGCCAATCAGAGCAATGCAAAGAGCTCATGAATATGCACAAATGATGACACCAGTGCATGGGTGTTACTGCATGCACCACTACCCACAAGCCAAGTTTCGTCAAATTCGGATATTGGGATCTGGTAGTAATTCACTTGCGTTTTGCAGTAACCCCAGTGAGTGAGACAGTGTTAAAAGAGCTTTGCAAGCATTCCTCGAGAAATAAGAGCAGAAGAAAAACTTGTAAAGAGAGGAGTTAGCAATGTTTTGAGAGGAATAAGAGCGAGAAAGTCTGTGAAATACAAAAAGTATGACCTTTTGCCTACTGACCGGTTGTCGCAGGCAAGTTGCGGTAGATTACAACGGACCCCGTAAATATTAAACAGACCGAAGATTTCCCGAAACAGCGTAACCAACATCAAGGTGCCAAAAGTATTATAATGAGATACGCACGTCATTATCGTAGTTTTGGGCACCACCATATTGGTTTACGTATCGTCGCATTTGGCAAATCCTTAATGCATATTCATGAACACGCGGGTATTTTACGTCGTCCACACTTAGCGAGTGAAAACAACAATAACAACCGAGGCCACATGCTATCACTCGGGCTCAAATTTCTCTTTCATAAGCAAAATAACGGCGTAATGGGAGACTTTTTGTGCATTAGGAATGCAGGAGGCAATCTTTTTAGATGCATGGTTTCTTCCATGATTGATTTTTCGCATATTATTGCAGAAAAATCGTGTGATTCGGACAAATGGAACACTGGGGAAAAGGGGGGGAAAAAAACGGAAATGACAAAATTGATAAATAACGCGCGACCACACAAGCTTTGTAGGTGCGTGTGCTTGTGCAGCAACAGCGACAATGCGCAGCGCGTTGCGCAACAACAAGGATGGCACGCGAGGGTGAGAGAAACGGTGTACGGCTGCTGGCATTCCAATAACACGCGGCGATTCCCCTCTGGTTTATTAGTAACGCTTCTGTGGGTAGATACTAAGTTCCGACAGTGTGGTGCACATGCCATCTAGATCGGGTTCAGGGATCAAGTGGTGACCGACCGAGAAGGTTGTGACAGATATGCTATGACAAAATCCCTTCCTTCGCACCCTGGGGATACCAAATGACAGATATTTGAATTTCTGATTTCAAATTCTACATAAATATTCTGGTTTAATTATTTAACTATTCGTGACTTCCCACCGCTGCTGGGCCACAACCGTCAACAACAAAAACCCAAGTCAGAGCTTCACTGCTGGCATAACCTTACAAAATCCACTTTATGGGATTATTATGCAATCTACTGCATAAGTAACATTTCTTTGAAAAAACACAAAAGAATTGGGCATGATTGAATTTTTACAAGAAATGGTGAAAAAAGGAACTCGCACATTTGTCAAAAATACGGCAAGGTAAACTTGCGTCATCCACCTGGCAAGATGGCACTCTGGAAATGACCTCAGATGACTTTGACCTTGGCCATGACCTTTGACAACATCACCATATGAAGGAACCCCCTATGGCACCTTCCTTAACCCAAGTCTGTTTAAGGGACTAAACTTTTCAAAGGAGACACAAAAAAACAAACAACCTAACCAAACCTAACCAACTGGAACACATAATACGGGACATTCGCCCCCCTCGCAATATACCCCTTGCTTTTCAAGCCAGGGGCTAAAAAGAAGAGGCCCCTGCATACATACTTGGCATCTTGGGTTTTCCACCTATGCGTAAACAGGTAACTGGAACATGCCCAGACAGCATTCACTGAGAATCACATTTGCCATTCACAATTGTTTGCTCTCTTAAAGAACGTGAGCTATTATAAAATGTTTAAGAAGGAAATCTTCAAGTCAGTCTGAAAGTCTAATAAACACAGTATTTCTTTTAATAGAGACAAAGGTTATATGTGGAAATGGAACTTCATAACGCTGTACATGCTGAAGTCCAAGATGTAACATTAAGAACAGTCAAATTTTTTTTGGATGGTTGTTTAATAATAAACTTATTCCTGTAATTGCACATTTGGGCAAACAAGTATTGTTTCATTCACGTGACATGGGAAATCAATCACGTCGCAGCACGATTATTGCATTGCGTCTTGGTTCGCCTTTGTAATTATGCCTGCACTTGAGTGCGGTGCCAGTGCTTGTGCACCCACTCTACTGCCACAGCAAGATATAAGGGGTATAGTCAGGAGTTTATTACTTTGAGATGGAAGACAATTATTCATTCAAACAATCAAGTTAAAAAACAGGGATGTGGTCACAAATAAGTAGTATGTAATACGGGCAAATAAGTAAACATCCTAAAGTTTGATTACAACTGAATAAAGTTGCTGCCCAGAATTGTTCAAGGTCGGCAAAACACCCGCGCGCCGCAATATATGAATAAAGGGGCGGAGGATGTGGGTAGCCTAATGTGCGATTAACCAATGGGGAGGCCCATCTAATTCGAAAAAAGCAATCAGCATTACTGCGTGTTGACAAACGTCACACTGGCGCACGGTAAATAATCGAACAATTCTGGCAGAGAGTTTCGACTGGGACAAACTTGCCGAAATGAGAGAAATTTGGCAACTATTGGCATATTTTTACAACTTGTCTTGAGGTAGAAATACAGAAGTTGTGGATGCAAAATATCCATATTTTTAAATAGAGGGGCACTCTCCCGTTCAAAATAGTAAGTGTGCCGTTGAGGTCGAACCCGGGTAGGGCGCTGCCCGACGAGCAAGGGGGGATGGCCATTTAAAAAAAAAAAAAACATTTAAAAAGAGCTGGAAGAAAAGGCCCAAAAGAGGCAAAAAATTGGGTTTTTCATGTTTTTTCTTGTAAAAAAAAAAAAAAAAAAAAAAAAAAAAAAAGTCTACTTTTGCCAAATTTGCCACCCCTTCTTTAAATTTTGGGAAAGTCCCCTTTTAAAAAACAAAAAAAAATTGCCCCTCCCAAAAAAAAATCCTGGTTAGGGCCAGGAGGTGTAAGAAGACAAACTGCAGTTCCATGTGTACACCCCTTCAAAGTTCACATGTAACAAATTATTTTTTATTTTGCCTTAGGGTTACAAGGGTATTTGTTACTATTTTAAAGTTGGGGTACATATGGAACTCTTTCTGAAGCTGGGGAACATTCCAATTTTTTGTAACAACACTTGAGAACCTTCAATTTGACTTTGTAGTATTTTACGATTGAAAGAAATGTTACATTGTGAAGTGCTGGTATGCAGGCAGGAGTAAGTCAACACCTCAGAAATTTTGTTGTAAGAAAAAGAGGATCTTCATGCTAATAGCCCCAAATTTTCAAATTTGAGATTTTTGCACAGTTGTGTTGGTAATTGGCCTAGTAAACTCTACCGCAAACAAGTAATGAAGATTTAAAAATCATAAAGTATTGCAAAATTTGAAAAAAGAAAAGGAATTAGGAATTCGGGATCCCTGATTGTAATTTAGAAACAGTCTCAGCTAAATCCCTTTTCCGATGGGTTATTTTGATGGAAAGAATTACATCAGGGCAAAAAATCAGTAATTTTGCGTTTTGTTAGGGCACCTGATATATGAAATCTCTCTTGCACCTTTAATTCAGCACATGGATTTGTCCTGCCGTGACTGGTTTCACTGATGAAGGATTCCGCTGTTATTATCTAAATAATTATTTGAAGCCCATTATATGATAATTTTCGTAAGCAACAATTGAGGTAGCTGAAGGTACTTTGGAGATAGCTTGTTCATTTAAAAACAAATATAATGAATTTATAATCAAGAAATAAAAAGAGGGTGGTGTGTATGTTGATAGCACTGGTTTATTAAAGCTTGACACTGCAATGAGAGATTTCAAATATCCGGTTGTCCCTCAAAAAACGGAAAGTTTGATTTTGCCCCCTGAGTATAGCTTTCCATCACAAATATCCCCATATGAAATGACTAATCTGGGAAAGTTTCTTGGTTTAAAAATTGTGAAATTTCTAATTTTGTATAGGAGCAAATAGAATTTCAGGCCTTGTGGTACCATCAAATCAAACCACCTGTTTTCTCACTTTTTAGACGACATTTTTCTGTAGCCAAAACACAAGGTAAGAAATGTATCTGAGTGTCTGATCTATATGAAATTACTAGTATGACACAATGTTGGTTGCATCAAAATCTCTCCGTTGCACCTTAAACTATCCAATACCAATGCATTGTACAACATGCGACTGTTATTTGTTCGTGATTCTTTACTGGACTAGCATAAAACCCAAAGACTTTTTACTTGCCAATCACAGATAATGATTAAAGGTATATGTACTATGGTACAGTTCATTGCCTTGTATCTTTTTTTTAAAGGTGCTTGTTCCGATCGTCTTTGGGACCCCTGATTTACCCGGAAGTAGTATCAATTTCATATCAGTGAAAAGCGTATTTTCTCATTGTCGTCCTGAAATTTTAGCTTTCAAATCATTATTTCTCAAGATATAGATAATAAAAACTAACGTTAATGGTTAACCATCAATATAGCACCGTAGTGAATAGGCATTGCAATATGCATTATCGCATCTTGCATCAAAACTGCAAGCTTCGCTTATCACGGTGGTACTTGGTGGCGGTTTGTGTGTAGGTACAGGGTGTCAGGCTCTCATATCAAGTAGAGAACCCGATAGAAAAAAATCGGAACAAGCACCTTTAACCTTGGTAAATTCTGTACAATACATAAGTCGTAGGTTTTTGATGACTCCCACCAAAAGACCTGAGTTAAGACTAGGTTTTTTTCTCATTTTAATGCATTTTTCATGTTTTTATCATTTATTGGTGTTTTCTTTTTAATATTGCAATAAAACGTGATGATGGGGGGAAATAAAAAACTAAACCAAACAGTTAATTAAACTAATTTATTTAATCCTTCAGGTCCTACAGATCACAATAGTCACTGAAAGCTCAATTTTTCTTTCCATTTTCTTTTTACAAAAATATTTTAATTTAATTATGTATTTTCATGGCTATATAATTAGAATCAGCATAAAAAAATGCATTTAGATTAGCCAACAAGCCTAGTCTTAAGTCAGTGCTTTTTTATAGTTAATTTCACAAATCAGTCATTTTGGAAGTCGTCTAAAAAATACTGAGATTTGTGTTATAACCTATACAAAATAAACTGGGTTGGAACGTGTGAAGGATGGTTGGATGTACAGACAAAGTTAGGGTTAAAAGTGCATTATATTCAAAATGCATCAAAAAATTTCTTTCATTCAGGCACTAATGCCGTGTTCGCAGATTGTAAAGGCATGTAATGCAATACGCATCTCGCCGTGTCTGCTCATCAAGTGGTTTTTAAAACCCAGCCATTTCCATACAGGATGTTTTTCTTCAAGGAAACATTATTGCTAATTCTATTTGCCACCTCAATATAGTTTGTATCACTTGATAGTGTGTATGTATGTGTGTGTGTGGGGGGGGGGGCATGGAGAAATGCTCCCAAAGTGAGAATGCCACCCTTCTGTGAAAAAGCACACATTTTGCACCAAGCTCAAATTGTTTTGCCAGGTCAATTTGCCCCCTCCCACAATTCCCCAGGAAAATGTTCTGGTGTCACACAGCTCGTCAAGGTCACTGGTTCAAATCCAATATAAGCAAAAGTTCAATTGCTCTACATACTCCCCCACAACACAAATCCACACACCAAAACTCAATGTGTTTCACAAGCATGGGCTAAATGGGTGAAAATCAAAAATCTGATTTGTTTTAACGGGCCATGGCCCGAGCACTAATAGCCTCATCCCAGAACCCCAGATTTTACTGGAAGTGGTCAAAATTTGGGATCTGAAGAAAGCTACTATCTCTATCCTACGAATCTTAGGGCAAAGGGATGTTTGTTGTAAGTTATTTGGAAAACGAAAAACGTGCCCCATTTTGGCCAACCAATATTTATTTACTAAGTACTCTATGGGGCTTATAAAATCACCACTTTCAGTATCATCGTCAAAAAAAAAAAATTAAAATATCAGCGCAAAACTTTAAAGATGGTGTTTTGAGGTCAAGGCCATTCTTTCAAGATGAAAACTTTATACATCTAAATCGGGTCATGTATCAACATTGCTATCTTCAGTAGATAGCATTTAAGGCAATGGGTAATTTATCACATTAATATCTTCAATAGATAGCATTTATGGCAATGGGTAATTTATCACATTGCTATCTTCAATAAATAGCATTTATGGCAATGCTATCTTCAATAAATAGCATTTATGGCAATGGGTAATTTATCACATTACTATCTTCAGTAGATTAGCATTTTAAGGCAATGGGTAATGTATCACATTGCTATCTTCAGTAGATAGCATTTATAGCAATGGGTAATTTATCACATGCTATCTTCAGTAGATTAGCATTTTAAGGCAATGGGTAATTTATCACATGCTATCTTCAGTAGATAGCAATTTATGGCAATGGGTAATTTAATCATATTAATATCTTCAGTAGATAGCAATTAAGGCAATGGGTAATTATTCACATTGCTATCTTCAGTAGATAGCATTTAAGGCTATGGTAATTTATCACATTAATATCTTCAGTAGATAGCATTTGAGGCAATGGGTAATTTATCACATTGCTATCTTCAGTAGATAGCATTTATAGCAATGGGTAATGTATCACATTGCTATCTTCAGTAAATAGCATTTAAGGCAATGGGTAATTTAATCATATTAATATCTTCAGTAGATAGCATTTGAGGCAATGGGTAATTATCACATGCTATCTTCAGTAGATAGCATTTAAGGCTATGGTAATTTATCACATTAATATCTTCAATAGATAGCATTTATGGCAATGGGTAATTTATCACATTGCTATCTTCAGTAGATAGCATTTAAGGCAATGGGTAATTATCACATTAATATCTTCAATAGATAGCATTTATGGCAATGGGTAATTTATCACATTAATATCTTCAGTAGATAGCATTAAGGCATTGGTAATTTATCACATTGCTATCTTCAATAAATAGCATTTATGGCAATGGGTAATTATCACATTACTATCTTCAGTAGATAGCATTTAAGGCATTGGTAATTTATCACATGCTATCTTCAGTAGATAGCATTTATAGCAATGGGTAATTTATCACATGCTATCTTCAGTAGATAGCATTTAAGGCAATGGTAATTTATCACATTGCTATCTTCAATAAATAGCATTTATGGCAATGGGTAATTTAATCATATTAATATCTTCAGTAGATAGCAATTAAGGCAATGGGTAATTATTCACATTGCTATCTTCAGTAGATAGCATTTAAGGCATTGGTAATTTATCACATTACTATCTTCAGTAGATAGCATTTGAGGCAATGGGTAATTTATCACATGCATCTTCAGTAGATAGCATTTATAGCAATGGGTAATGTATCACATTGCTATCTTCAGTAGATAGCATTTAGGCAATGGGTAATTTAATCATATTAATATCTTCAGTAGATAGCAATTTATGGCAATGGGTAATTATCACATTGCTATCTTCAGTAGATAGCATTTAAGGCTATGGTAATTTATCACATTACTATCTTCAGTAGATAGCATTTGAGGCAATGGGTAATTTATCACATTGCTATCTCAGTAGATAGCATTAAGGCAATGGTAATTTATCACATTAATATCTTCAGTAGATAGCATTTAAGGCATTGGTAATTTATCACATGCTATCTTCAGTAGATAGCAATTAAGGCATGGATAATTATTCACATTGCTATCTTCAATAAATAGCATTTATGGCAATGGGTAATTTATCACATTACTATCTTCAGTAGATAGCATTTAAGGCAATGGGTAATTATTCACATTACTTCTTCATTAGATAGCATTTAAGGCATTGGTAATTTATCACATGCTATCTTCAGTAGATAGCATTTATAGCAATGGGTAATGTATCACATTGCTATCTTCAGTAGATTAGCATTTTAAGGCAATGGGTAATTTATCACATTACTATCGTCAGTAGATAGCATTTAAGGCAATGGGTAATTTATCACATTGCTATCTTCAGTAGATAGCATTTAAGGCAATGGGTAATTTCTCACATTGCTATCTTCAGTAGATAGCATTTAAGGCATGGTAATTTATCACATGCTATCTTCAGTAGATAGCATTTAAGGCAATGGGTAATTATTCACATTGCTATCTTCAGTAGATAGCATTTAAGGCATTGGTAATTTATCACATGCTATCTTCAGTAGATAGCATTTATAGCAATGGGTAATTTATCACATTGCTTATCTTCAGTAGATAGCATATGATAAATTACCACGGCCATAAATGCTATCTTTGGTAGATAGTATTGTACATTGCTACCTTCAGTAAACAACATTTAAGGCAATGGGTAATTATTCACATTGCTATCTTCAGTAGATAGCATATGAGGCAATAGGTAATTCATCACATTGCTATCTTCAGTAGATGAAAAATGTAGCACGAGGAATACCAAGTCGGTAGTATAACACAGAGTGGGAAAAGTATTTGAAGAATTAATATTGCTACATTTTCCGGGGTTACCAAAAACAAACAAAACATGAGGTGCTAGGATCACAAACTGTACCTTTAATATTACTCCAGGTTCAATGTGCTTTTATATAGCAAGATTGATACGATGAATGAGAGAGTGAGAATCAGGGGAGAAAGAGCGAGGAAGAGAGATAGACAGATTTGCAAGAACATCTTGGATTAGTGAGAAAACTAAATCTGCTAGTTACATGAACCGAATTCCTGCAGTTTTGCACACCTAGACTCACAGAAACAGACCTTTGACCAAATTAAATCCAGTAACTCTTCCCTCCCCATCCATGCCCAGGCCAGTGCTTTGTAATTTTGGAGAAAGTAACTTACTAAACATCTGTGAACATCCGTAACCAAGCAAAACCTTTACACTCCTTCCCAGATGTAAGCACCCCTCCCTTTCTTCCGAAAATGACAAAGTTAACATCTGTAAACATCCTTCTATCAAGTAGCTTAGCACAGCGCCTCTTCAATTAAGCACCTCTTTTCTCCAACCACAAAATCACTCCCTGGTAAATCTATTGTGGTCCAACCAGGTCCATGTGATAACAAGACATCTGGTTTATTACAAACTCACATGTGCATATTCCGTGGTGGTAACCTCCTGCAGCCCAAGTACTTGTCTGCTTTGCAGAATCCCCGCATTGTTGGTGTCTGTATCCCGGAAGGCGGGAAGTTACCAAAACATTACGGCGATATATGATACTCGTGGACGTGTTTGTCGACATCCGCCAGCAGTGGGTATGCTAACACCCAACACATGTTTTTGCCATTTTTTTGAATGAAAGGGAAGAGCTACTGGGAAACTTATCAACAACAGTGCATCGTAAGAAATGCCCTACTGTCTCTGATTCCTGTTGGCAAATTTCATGTTTTGTTCCATTGCATTCTTTTTCTTTTTGTTGTATATTTGGAATGCTTACAAATGTATTAGATCCACCTGAGTGAATAAGCTGAATATGCCATTGTTTAATAATAAGATCATTTAGATGGTTGATTTAGAATGTTTGTCTTGCACGGACAGAAGAATCAAAGAAGTTCAAACATAGTTTTTGGTTTTTCTTTTATGTTTGTCCAATAAACATTTCGGTGGGGGTAAAAATGATCAAGTGCAATTGAGAGAAATGGTATTAAAAAAATCTAATGTCCCTTTGAAATCTAAAACAATAAAATAAAATGTTCACAGTTTTATTTTTTCCTGAATTTTGCATGAAAACAAATCTTTGTATACCTTTGTCCATACTAAGGTAGACAATTGTCTGCTGTCATGAAATTTGTTTGGAAAATGTTAAATTTAAGATTTTACTTTTGTTTTCTTGGAAAAAATAATTTGTAAGATTTTTTTCTTCGATTACTTTCTTGGATTTTTAAGAACTTTTTAAGATTTTATTGTTTATACCACTATGCTGTAACTAAGATGGCCCCATTTCTGCCACACTTTAAGTTGTTGCAACTGTATCATGAGTACAGAGATCATCTGCAGGTTCTCATTGGCTGAAACTTTGAAAATCCACCCTCAATCACACATCATAAATTTGAGTGGTAGTCTCTGAATGGCCCGTCTCTGAATGGTAGCCGAGGACATTTCTCTTCTTTCCTGATATGATCAATATACTTTTACAGAAACCAAGTCAAGAATAATGAAAGTAACCTATATCTGTTAGTCAGGGCATGTTGTCTGATATAGTCCCAAGTAATATACTCTAAATGCAAAATAGCAAATAATTCACTCTACAAAAGAGATTAACTCTCTCCAAGAGTGAATAATTCACTCTCCAAAAGAGTGAACAACTCACTCTCCAACAGAGTGGACAATTCACTCTCCAACAGAGTGGACAATTCACTCTCCAAAAGAGTGAACAATTCACTCTCCAAAAGAGTGAACAACTCACTCTCCAAAAGAGTGAACAATTCACTCTCCAAAAGAGTGAACAACTCACTCTTCAAAAGAGTGAACAACTCACTCTCCAAAAGAGTGAATAATTCACTCTCCAACAGAGTGGACAATTCACTCTCCAAAAGAGTGAACAATTCACTCTCCAACAGAGTGGACAATTCACTCTCCAACAGAGTGGACAATTCACTCTCCAAAAGAGTGAACAATTCACTCTCCAACAGAGTGGACAATTCACTCTCCAAAAGAGTGAACATGAGTGGACAATTCACTCTCCAAAGAGTGGATAGTTCACTCTCCAAACGAGTTATATTTCACTCAGTAAGTAATCACTCTCTGAATAAGCATGATTATCAAAGGCAATCCTTACTGAGTAAAAATTCACTCTTTTTGAGTGATTTTCACATTTATAGACTAATTTTCACTCTTTTTAGAGTGAATTTTACAAAATTCACTCTACTGGAGAGTGAAATTGTCACTGTTTTACCTTTAATAAAAAAAAGGGACAGTGGTCTCAAATAGGTCATCTGATTATGTGGTCAAAGAACGAGGTGATCCATCACAGCACTTTAAAGCTAGACAACATATTAACCAAAAGTGCATACCCTATACAAGATGTAATGACCCTAAGTGACCCTGAATGATCTTTGACCTCCTTATCTGTGACCCCACATAAGACACCTTGTCTCAATGTATAAGCACACATGTATGAACTTGATCCATCACTGCACTAAAAAGCTAGACGACTACATTTTAATCAAAAGCGTATACCCCAATACAAGTTGTAATGACCCTAAGTGACCCCTGAATGAGCTTTGACCACATGTAAGGCCCCTTGTCTATGTATAAGCATGCATACCATGAATGACCTTGTTGCATCCTGCACTAAAAATTAAGCTAGACAAAATTTAACCAAAAGTGTGCACCACATACACAAGATATGACCCTAAGTGACCCCTGAATGACTTTTGACCTCATCTGTGACCCCACATAAGACCCCATGTCTCAATGTATAAGGATTATAAGCATGCCAAATATGAACTACACATTTTCACCAAAAGTGCATACAACATGCACAAGATACAATGCCCTAAGTGATCCCTAAATGACCTTTGACCTGTGACCCCACATAAGACCCCTTGCCTCAATGTATAAGCATACCAAGTATGAACTTGATCCATCACTGCACTAAAAAGCTAGACAACATTTAAACCAAAAGTGTATACCAAACATTTGGTGCACACACACAGACAGACAGACTGACACACAAATCATGCTGCAATAAGGTCTTTCCTATCGGAAGACCTAAAAAGCATATCATATAACTCCTTTATACGATACTCACAATCCATATTTGCATGTAATGGTTCCTTGATATCACTGCTTACATATATCCATGCATTTGGGGAATTTCAACAACATTTCCGCACAAAAATACACTGCAAATTTTTGACACGTTTTAACTGTATGACACCAAACATGTACTAACATGCAAAAACACAGAAACTCATCAGCATTCACAAAGCCACGATTCATACATTAATTTCAGTCAAATGTGCAGGATACTTTTGCCAGATGGGTATAAATGCCGGTGTAAAGATGCCGCATTTGGATAAAAAGCAAGATGTTTTATTGTTGTTTTATTAGTATTAAAGTATTGTTAGCTATATATATATTATAATAATTTATTGCTAAAATTATGGGCATATCATTTAAATTAATATAATTATTTTTATTATGATCTGTGTTTTAATAGATTTTTTACATCCTTTATTACTTGCCATTATTTTTACCATTTATCATGGTATTATGATTCTCATACTATTTTCATTATTTTCAATGTAGATTTTAGGATGGATTTGATTTGTATTACCAGTATTATTGTTTCTATAGGGGCAAAATATCCAAATTTCAGATTTGCTGATTTTCCCCAAAATTTGGTGCTTTTGTCACAAATTGGCTTATTTTTTGCAAAAATCCATCTTTTTTCTTCTGGGGGACAAGAAAATGGGTGGGGGTAGTTTCCCCCTGTGCAACCCCACACCCTCATACGGACGGGCTGTATTACCTTCAATCGTCTACTGAGCAAATACAGAGTAGACTGAGAGTCACACAAGTCACTCGTATCTAATTAACCATCTTGCAGCTACTGCAAATGACTCGGTGTGCAGTAAAGGCAATGGTGGACACAAGCGCAACATGGGTTGCAAGTATGAGTAAGAATTGGCTGTGTATCCACTACTGTAAAAAGTAGTAATTTTCGAAGTGTAATTTTTTGCTCTTCTGCAATTTTAAGAATTTTTCCATTCTGTTTTTAAATCACTTTTTCAGTTACATATACTAGACTTACACACAAAATAAAATTTTTTGTGTGTTCTTAATTCGCGCTTGCTAAGAAGTGCGCGAAAAGCGAGAAAATTAATGTAGCACAAATATTTGCACTTTTGCAGTATTACCCACGTGGATAAGTGAAACAAAAACCTTGTGGCAATCAAGCAAACAAGTTTGAAAGTTAAATTAAAAAAATAATCAGATGTAACAGAAGCTGTGACTGTGTTAAGAAAAGTAGGGCACAAGTCAAAGGAGGCAATGTGTTTTGTGTTGGTTGTTTTTTCTAATTTTTGTTTTTAATTCTGAATGACGCTTGCAGAATAAAGTAAATAATGAAACTTAGCACAGCAGGACAAGGAAGTTGCTTGCGTGATCTTACACTTGTTTCATCTATTTGCTTAAATTCTCAAGAACTATAGCATTTCTTCCCTTTTTTCTTACTTTTGAACAGGGGCGTAAACAGCGGGGGGGGCGGGGGGGGGGGCGAGAGCCCCCCAAACCAAAACCATTGCCCCCCTTCCGCCCCCCCCCCCCAAATGAACTGACCTTTTGTACAGTGTCTATGAGAAGGACCCAAATTTGCCCCTCAAAAAAGTAGTGGCACCCCTTCAGCCCCCCTTGTAAAGGTCTGGTTAAAGACCACTGACTATTGAATGATAATTAAATGCATTTTACAAGATACTCTATGAGGCAGTAAATATTGCATTCTACATCTTTATGTCTGATAACTGAATTAAGAAAATTGTATGTGGCAACCCATATTGAATTATGGTCTCAGATTATGGAAATGGCAACACTTTCATGTTGGCTATTCATTCATGTTCAGTATTTTTTGTTACATAATTTATGACAAATAAAAAAAATCTGTCTTTAGGCAAAAAACAAATGTTGTTTTAAGCATATACAATCAGCTGTTTGTTGTATTGGATTGTTGCTGGAAAAAAGTGATTTATTTTACAGATTTTGGTAATAATAAATAATACGCGAGCTTATATAGCGCCCAACATCAAACCAGTCAATGAGCGCTTTACATTGTAAGAGAAAACAATAAGCTACACAACATAGGGAACAAGAAAAAAATTTACACAAAAAAAACAAATCAATCATATATCAAAATATTTAAATAGTTAAATTAAAGACACAATATTCTTTTCCAAAACCAATTTCCAAAAATACACCCAAATATATGCCACATTACACATTTAATCCTCTCCATGACAAGGGGGTGCACTGAAAATGCCAGAAACTTTCATTAAAAGATTCCAGGTATTTTGCTTTTCTCATTCCTGTCCATCCTTTTAGCAACAAAAAAGGGAAGTCGCACTGTCACCGGGATTAAGTCGATGGGGTGGCATGTTTGCCACCAAGGATATTCCTTGTCATACATTTTTAAAAAATATTCTGACAGCTATAGCTATAAATCGATAGTTATGTCAAGCTACTCATTTGCCATCAGTAAGATAAAAAACGGCGTGAAAATCTGATATCCTACCTTTTAGTGCAAAAATAGATGTTCGTCTATTCCTGTGGAATTTTGAAATTGCCACTCAGATTTTATGATGTTCATGTGATGCACCATACTAGGTATGTTCGGTACTTATGTTGGTATCAATGAAAGATCGAGGAGTTAGCTATCTACTGGAATCCAATATCATAAGCATTGGACAATTTACAATGAATCTGAGAGTGGAAACCAACATGTTACGAAAAGGGCTTAGACGAGGTAATCAATCATCAAGTTAATCACTTTTCACCATTTTACGTACGTCATCATCATCGTCATCATTGCCCTCGTCGATGAAATCATTATTAATTTATCATATTGGCGTCACACTGACGGTATCATTTATATATGATGTGATATATATGCAGATATGAAAAACAGTGGCGTACCAGGTGCGGGCAGGGGGAACGATGCACACATTCTGACACAAACTCTGAGGGGAAATCGGGAAATAAAAAAATGATCAGCTACTTTTCGGATTCTTTTGCCTGCGACCGACGGAAAGGAAATCGGGGAATAAAAAATATCATCTACTTTTCGGATTCTTTTTCCCTGCGACTGGGATTTTTGCTTTTGATGGGGACATTTGTTGCCCCTACCAGGAAATCGGCCCCTTGGAACCACCGGGCTGGCTACACGCCTGATGAAAATAAAAATTATTGATGCAGCTGAAGGGTGCTAACTATATGCACAAGTAAGAAAATAACATTAGCTATGAAAAAAAAAAGCTGAAACATGTGAAAAAAAATATATAAATTCAACTAAAAATAGCACTCTCATTCAAGAATTTTTAGGGTGAATGGCATACTTTAGTAGGTCTGCATCTCACTTTAAAAAAAAAACAACAAATTTTTAAAATTTTTTTTTGTTACAGCTTTACAGCATAGGGTTGAATGTGTAGATTTTTGGGCAAAATACATTATCACCCTTCACATCTACTCTGTATCATGTGATTTGTTTCTGGAATGTCTTATGATTTTTTTTAAAGAAATGAATAAAACAATTGGTAAAACTGTTAAAACTCTATCGGTCCAATAAAATTTATTATATGCCAATCTGAAGCTTCCGTATGGTTGGCCAATACTGTTCACAAATTTGAGTTATTAGTCGCCAACTTTTTCCTCTAGCTTTGATTTTATAATCTTCCTTGTTCTGTAATCCTTGTAGCCACTGTAATCCGTTGTGATGGTCCAAACCTTTCATTTTATGTCTCTCTGGCTCACTCTCTGCTATGTTACACCTGTCCACTACATTCTTCTGTTTACCATTGTATGCCTTCGTTTGTTGTCTTTTTGTTGTGCTGTGTATTGTATTGGTGGATTCCCTTTTTGGTCCAGTGGTGCCTTGGGATGGTCAGCTGTGAGGATGTGTGTACGTGATTGCAGTGTGTGAGGCCAAAACCTTTTCCAACCTTTGTGAATGTTGATGGAATGTAAGGTGAAGGATGACAGTTGATGTATGTGAGTTAGTGTTGTGGGCAATTGATTCACCGTGTTTTTTATAGAGTTTTCCAATTTAGGCTTGGAACGTAATTTTTCCCTAGGCCAAATCTTGTTTGGAGTTTAGTAATTAGGTATCAGTTTTAATGTAGATTAAGTATAATTAGGCGGACAGAGTTAGACTGTCAATTTAGTGTAGGAATTAAGTGGAATGTTTTACATTGAATGATGTGTGGCTTGACATGTTTAGAAATTGAAAAATGTTGAGCTGAGCCCTTGTCTGTTGTTGTGCTGTGTTGAATTTGCACAGGTGTGCAGACCCCACTTTTTAAAGTAGGGACGTTTGGGTTATGTGAAATCTTTTTGTGCAACTTGGGGCATTTGCGTGCAGCGGCTACTGAAACATGTCTATTAAGTAGTCCAGAGAGTAGTCCTTGTAACAACCATTCAGGTTTAGCCAATAGTTTAGTGTGTATGTTCTAAAAGGGTCAGCTGATGATCTGCTGGGAGAGAAAGTTCAGTATTAGGACACTTGAAAAAATATGTAACATTTTTGTCATGTAATTTGGGTCCAAGTTTCATGGGCTTATTTTTGGAGATTTTAGAAATTCTGTTCTGCACAGTATGAAGTTTATGTGGTGATGTGCAGGCGAAATCATGGCATGTTGCGTATGTAGTTACATGCTGTGATGATTAATTAACGGACATCGCCGGATAATGATAGAAGGAGGCCCTATATAATCATAATGTTATATTTCACAATCAATTTTGAGTTGGTGTTTGACACCACTTTATCATGTACCAAGGTGTTTTTTATCCCCAAAATACATTGTATCAAGAAAAATGAGAAAAGTCTGAGAAACTTAAGGGGCAGGATCTCTGGAAAAAGCAAAGCTTAGAGAACGCCTCCATTTCAATGACCATTGAATTCTTCTATGAAGAAACAGGAAGATGTGGCATAGCTGCCCTTGGTCATGGAGCTGTAAGTGACGCCTTGATAGGGACCCTTTGTCCTTCATAAGCTACCAAGAGGCTACATGAGGCAGCCCTTTATAAACCATACCCAAATACCTATATAGCTAATGCTGCTAAGATTTGGATTATATAACCGTCTTTCCACCAAGCAGACGTTGGAATACCCAACACAGGGCCCCTGACCGCGCATTATATAATGAGCAAGTTAACTACACTATGAGCTAATAAAATACAATTCCCAGGCGCAGGTCAATAGCTTTCATTCACCATTGTATAGAGCAAATAACATCCCCTGTATTTTAGTATGATTTATGATACCCAGGACGTGCATGGTGGGCTGTTCTCAACATGTGCTCATCCAAGGCTAATGAACAGAGCCCTGGGTAGATTAGCATGCATACCATATAGAGAGATGGTATTGTTTGTATGTAAAAAAGTTTGTTGTGGTTTGGCAATACCATTTAGTGTTCCGGCCCCCCAGAAAACAAAAAATGAAAAATGAGGTCTTTCCACCCCAAGAACCAGAAAGCCACTCACATATATGTTGCCTAAATATATAGACAACATCCTTGGCAACGCGGATGTGGTTCTTGGGGTGAAAGGCGTCAAATAGGAAATTTTAATTGTCCATTGAAGCTGTATTTAAAATTTCACAAAAACACTTTTGGGGAATTTAGTAAAGGGGATTTTTTGGAAACCAGCAAAAGGTAAACTTGAGCATGTCGCGTTTTAATGCAAAACGTTTCAACGTTCATCCGTTTCTCATGAAAACTATAGAAGGCGTCATCCTTCCTTATCCGGCGATGTCCTAGTTTACTGTCGTATGTAGGTTTCCGATTTTGGGTCACGGAAGAAATCTTTTTCGGGGGGGGGGGGTTAAATTGTGATTCGAAAACATTTGCCAACAGTGTCATTGTGCTTGTTTGTCTTCAAATTAAATGTTGAATTGATGGTGTTGCTAAATTATTTATATTGTTGTGGGCCCACTTTTAGGTGTTGATTAATGTGTGTGCGTACCTTGTTAATTTCACACATTTCCAGTGTATAGTTCAATTGATTAATAAAAAACATAAAAAACAATTTCAGATTAAAAAAAATAGTCTGTGCATAACATTGAAATTGCTAATCGTTTGAGAAATTAATGCATTGAATAGAAATTTCGACATACAAATTTGAAACTTCATTGTCAATTATTACTGTGTTTCTATAGAGTGATTTCTTAAGTTAAATTTTGGTGCATTTTGTGGCACCAGCTACCCACGGCCCGGGAATTGTCCGACTCGTCACACTCGGACTTTTATATGCTAAAATATAAAACCCCGCGGTCTGTGGACATATTTTGGTGGCAGCGGTGGGATCCTTGTGTTCCTTCACATTTGGAAGGACCTTTATTAAAAGTTGATTTAAAATTACTTTTGAAAATTTAAATAAATTCCTCCTACTGAAATGTTCATGTTTTTCTGAGTGAGGTTTAAAAATATTGTTATGGCAGCACATGAACTCTTGAACTGTAAGCATGCCTAGGATAAAGTGATCACTGATGGAATAGTGCACACAGCGTTCATTACCGAGGTTTGTGGAAGCAGCCATGTGATTAAATGAATTGTTAACATCGTCATAATGTGGATTACTCTAATTCTAAATGCCGTCGACCTTAAAGGAGGAACTTTTGTTTTCAAACTGCCAAGGCATCAAGAACATTTACAAGTGTTACCCCTATGATGCGTCTCTGCAGCAAGAGATTTTATTGGTGGATTTAATTATGACATGTTCAAGTTAAAAGTATAGCAGCTGTTTGAGTTACTTGGACATACAATGTAACTGTTATTTTGCCGGGACTGTTGAAACTTGCAGAGTAAGCCGCCAAGTGAACTTGAACCAAAGCTATCCACTTGGAGCATTTTTTTCTTCTGTATTTATTGCGCTTTCTGCAGAGACTAATGAGTTATTATTCTTCAGAACTGACTGTTATGGCTGTCAAAATACACAAGCCCAGAGTTGTCCACCTATTGAATTTCACTTTGTAGAAATTTTGTGAGAGTGTAAATGCTCTTGTTCGACACCGGTATAAAGGTGATGCTCTTCGGTATATAGCAGAAATTTTCAACTTCAAGCTACCAGTCAAGGTCATGTTCATGAACAGTATCTCACTGAAGAGGGGTTGCTCCACTGCAATTTGCAGCTCAGGAATCCTTCGTTCTTGAACTCTTTGGCATGTTTGACGTTCCGACTTAATGGAGTCGTCTTTTAAAAAATGGTGCATATATCACTGTTATGTAACAGATAATGACGTCTGATTTCATACCTGAGGACATGGACAGTGAACATTACAAAATATAAGGAGTTTAAATTTGCTTTCATAAAATACTAACATGTTTAGTAGGGGGTCCTTGTACGATCGGGACGAAGCTTGTTTGGGCGGGGGGTAATGTACCCAAATTTGAGTTGTTAGTCACAACTTTTTCTATAGCTTTGATCTTTTAATCCCTTTCTGTAATCCTTGTGGCCACTGTATCTGTTGTGATGGCAACATTTCTTTTATGTTCTCTCTGGCCCCTCTCTGGCTAGGTTACACCTGTCCACTACATTCTTCTGTTGACAGTGGATGCCTTCTTTGTGTCTTTGTGTTGGGCTGGTATTGATTTGGAGTCACATTTTTGGTCAGTGTGATGGGCATGGTCAGTGTGAGGATGTGTGACGTGATTGCAGTGTTGAGCCAAACCTTTTCCACCTTTGTGACTGTATGGCATGTAAGGTGAAGGATGAAAGTTTGATGTATGTAAGTGGTAGTGTTGTTGACAATTTGATTTCACCTTGTTTTTTTCATAAAGTTTCCAATTTAGGACTTAAATTAATATTTTTCCTGCCAAATCTTGTTTGTAGTTTAGTAATTCGGTATTGTTTTAATGTAGGATTAAGGTATAATTAGAAAGGCGGACAGAGTTAAGAACTGTAAAATTTAGTGTATGAATTAAGTGAATTTGTTAAATTGAATGATTGATGGCTTGCATTTGAAATGAAAGGTTGAGCTGAGCCTTGTCTGTTGTTGTGCTGTGTTGAATTGGGCACGGGTGTGCAGACGGGTTAAAGTAGGACGTTTGATTTGTATTGAAATCTCTCTGTGCAACTGGTCATTTGCAGTTGGCATCGGTACTGAAAACAGGTCGATAAGTAGTCCAGAGAGAGTCCTTGTAAACAACCATTCAGGTTTAGCAAATAAGTTTAGGTGTTTCTTTTCTAACGGGTCAGCTGATGATATGCTGGGCGAGAAAGTTCAGTATAAGGACACTGGAAACAATATGTAAACATTTTAGTCATGTAATTTGGTCCAAGTTATTGGCTGATTTTGGAGATTTTAGAAATTCTGTTCTGGCACAGTATGAAGTGGTGTGGTGATTTTGGCAGGCGAAATCATGGGCATGTTGCGTATTGTAGTCACATGCTGTGATGATTAGATTAAATTTAGTTTATGTCAGTGTAGGTTTCGATTTTGGGTCACGGAAGAAATCTTTTCGGGAGGGGGGGGGGTTAAATTGTGATTTGAAAACTTGCCACAGTGTCATTTTTTTTTTTTTTTTTTTTTTAATTAAAACACACAATTTAATGTTGAATTGATGGTGTTGCATAAATATTTTAATTGTTTGTGGACCCACTTTTAGGGAGGTTGTTTGATTAATGGGGTGTGCGTACCTTTGTTTTACTTTTATCGTCATTGGCGATTTTCCTCTGCCATGATTCAATTAGACATTGGTATGCAAGTTTCATATTAAAAAAATAGTCTGTGCAATAACATTGAAATTGTAAAATCGTTTGAGAAATTAATGCATTGATAGAAATTTTGACATACAAATTTGAAACTTTCATTGTCAATTATTACTTGTTTCTAGAGTGATTTCTTAAAGTTAATTTTTGGTGAATTTGATGGCCACGCTACCCCCACGGCCCGGGAATTGTCCGACTTCGTCACAAGTCGGACTTTTAACTATTTAAAATCCAAACCCCGGGTCCGTGGAATAATCGCGTACTGCCAACACTGCACAATACCAAAAATATTGGGTACTCGCCAAGCAAATATCTCTCTTATCATAGTTTTTGAAGCCATTTTAAAACTATTTTTGTCAAGGCAGCTTCTTCTTGCACCATATAATATGGATCACTTTTTGGTTGATAACAAAAATATCACCCTCGCCAAAAAATATCAGGCTCATCTTCGACTCGCTGGATAATTAGCTTTGAATAGGCTCAGGCAATATTTTCTGTTATCAACCTCAGTCATCCAATATTATATAATACCATAGACATCCCACAATAAGTTTTCATAACTGTGGACTTGAGGTAATATATTGTAGACAAAGTGCCTATCTCAAGTGAAGCAACCATCAGAGTTTAAGGGGTTAGAACCCTCCACTGGAAATTCTTTTGTAGTGCAAAATTATGCATTTTCAGGTGACCTTCAAGTGAGGATGATATGGTATTATCCATCCTCATTTTTTGTGCGTGCAATATTTATAATGCTTTATTATCAGTTTATCAAATAACAAACATTGCTCCAACATTAAAAAAGCATGCAGTCTACTGAAAAAATTTTTTATTTTTGAATTTATTCAGGGGACAATACTATGTTGCTACTCCATAGGTACTTCAAGGTACTCCTGTGAAAAATTGGCTGTATAATTAATAAACTACAAAGGAAAAAATCGCCGGATCAGAAGAGACGGAGCCCTCTAAAAATCATAATAGTATGTTTCACCATCAATTTTGGAGTTGTGTTTGACAACTACTTATCATGTACTCACGGTGTTTTTATCCCCAAAATACACTTGTATCAAGAAAAAAATGAGAAAAAGTCTGAGAAACTTCTGGTGCATGCTCTCTATTAGAAAAGCAAAGCTTAGAGCATTGCTCCATTTCCAATGACCATTGATGGCTATATGAAGGAACAGGAAGAATGTGTCATAGCTGCCCTTGTTGTCAGTGGTGGCGTGTAAGTGACGCCCATAGATAGACCTTTTGTCTTTTTGTCCTTCACAAGCTACAAAGAGCTACACGAGGCAGCCCTTTAGAACAATACCCAAATATCTATTAGCTCATGCCGCTAAAGATTGGATTATATACCGGTCTTCATACCAAGCGGGCTCTGGAATACAACCCCACCTAGCGAAAAAGCATGGTTTTAACCATGGTTAACCATGGTCAACCATGGGGAATTTGACCATGGTCAAACATGTTGCCATTTTTTTTGAAAAAATGGCAACGCCAACGTCACCAGGTTGCAAAACTCTGCATGTTTTGCCATGTCGCAGTGGCCATTTTTCAAAAACCATTGTCAACCATGGTTAATATGACCATGCTTCACCATGGTTTCACCGTTTTCACTTGGTTGTTTTCGAACATGTTGACTGTGGCTGCCATTTTCAAAACATGGTTAACCATGGTCACCCATGGTCACTATGCTCATGTTTAAATTAAAACCATTGTGACCATGTCAAATTGTCCATGTTGACCATGGTCAAGCCTGGGCAAATGGACCATGAATCCGTCATGGATGGCAATGGTGCCATATTTTCAAAATCATGTAAAAAAAACATAACCACTATGGCTTTCCACATTTATCACAGGTAGTTCCTATCTTATGGTTTTTAGGTAGTATTATTTGGTAACAGAAAATACTTACCCTTGAACCGGAAATGAACCGGGACCCTTGTATTACAATACGGATTACAATACAATATTGACTAACCTATCTTAGCTTCAAAACAGGGGGCAAAAATAATATACAACTTGTAAAAAGCTTCAACAGTATGAACACATAAAGACGCATAAATGGCAACCTACATCACAGATCGTCTCATTGGGTGAAAAAAAAATCTTGAAAACCTTGGAGAATCCCTATATACCATGTTGAAAACAATTGCACTGAAGTGACCATGGTCAAACCATGGCCCACACATGACCAATGGCTGACAATACCACCATGCTAAGCATTGTGTCGACCATGGTGTTGTATACCATTGGGACCATGGTAACCACGGTTGACCATGGTCAAGTCACATGGCTGATCATCGCTGGCCATATTCCAACCAATGGTCCAGCCGTGTCTGACCATGTGGTTGAACCACCATTTTCAAACCCACCAGGTGTCTGATCATCGCTGACCATAGTCAACCATGGGCAGCCATGTCAGGCCATGCTTTTGACCATAGTCAACCATGGTCAGCTGTGCCTTGACCATGGTTGACCAACCAGAATGGGGTGGCAGCACATAGTGTACATCAATCAGTGCATTGTGGGAAGGAGAATCCAGGTACAGATTGACTTTGGCCAGAACCAAAAAAACATGGAGTTGCCTAAATTTTAACTATTCCATTTCTCTGTTAATTGGGTGTGGCCACCATTCAACTCATGACTTTTCTGGTTTCTCGTTCACACTTGAATATAACTAGTGAACAATTTAATTATTAATCAATTTCTCCATGGATCTCCTAAGTAAACCTAAAAGCTCCTCCGCATGATTTTTTGAATAATTTTTTCTCCACAATTTCTTGGGGCCATGGACACTGTAGTGACCATGTCAACCATTGGTCAGACAATACAGCCACTAATTGTCATGTGCCCATGGCCCAGACATCATTTCCTAATGTGCGACCTGGTCAGACATGGTCTACTTGAAGTGAACCATGGTCCACCATGGTCAGCCATGGGACTCCCTTGTTCAACCATGAATAAGACTGAGTTTCCGGGTGATTGACCATGGTCAGTCACAATTGCAATGAAGTGACCATGGTCACCAGGTCAACCATGGTCAATGAGGTGATAAACATGGTAGACCATGGTATACTTGAAGTTTCATGGTCAACCATGGTCAAGTCAGGTGATGACCATGGCTGACAATGTTCAGCCATGCTAAAGCACGGTCGACCATGGTATACCATGGTGACCATGGTAACCACGGTTGACCATGGTTAAGGCACCATGGCTGATCATCGCTGACCATAGTCAACCATGGTCAGCCATGTTTTGACCATGGTTGACCATGGTTGACCATACTAGCACGGTTGACATTTCGCCTAGGTATGGCCCATGGCCGCGCTATTTATATCATGAGCAAGTTAACTGAGAAAAGTCTGAGAAACTTCAAGGGCATGCTCTCTAGAAAAAGCAAAGCTTTGAGCATGCCTCCATTTCAATGACCATTGATTGCTTATATGAAGGAACAGGAAGATGTTGCATAGCTGCCCTTTGTCATGGTGCTTGTAAGTGACGCCCATAGATAGACCTTTTGTCCTTCACAAGCTACAAAGAGGCTACACGAGCCAGCCCTTTATGACAATACCCAAATATCTATTAGCTTATGCCGCTAAGATTTGGATTATATAACCATCTTCATACCAAGCGGGCTCTGGAATACAACACAATGGCCCATGGCCGCGCTATTTATATCATGAGCAAGTTAACTTCACTATGAGCTATATCATTACCATGGCGCAGTTCAATAGCTTTCATTCACCATTGTATTGAGCAAATACATCCCCTGTATTTTAGTATGATTTATGATACCCAGGACGTGCATGGTCAGCTGTTGTTAACATGTGCACATCCAAGGCTACTGAACAGAGCCCTTGGTAGATTAGCATGCCTTACCATATAGTGATACGGTATGGTTTGTATGTAAAAAGTTCGTTGTTGTTGTTTTTGGCAATTCCATTTAGTGTTCCGGCCCCCCAGAAAACAAAAATGCGAAAATGAGGTCTTTCCACCCCAAGAACAAGAACGCCACTCACATATATGTTGCTAAATAATATAGCGCACATCCTTGCAACGCGGCATTGTGGTTCTTGGGGTGGAAAGGCTTCAAATATGGAAATTTTAATTACCCATTGAAGCCTGTATTATAACTTTACATAAAACCGACTTTTGGGGAATTTATGTAAAGTGAGATTTTTTGAAAACCAGCAAAAAGTAAACTTTGAGCATGTTGCTTTATTATGCAAAACATTTCAAGTTCATCCGTTCTCATGAAAACTATAGAGGGCGTCCTTCATTCCTTATCCGGCGATGTCCTTTAAAGGTGCAACGAGAGATTTTGAGATGCCCAAATATTGTGTCATAATAGTAATTTCATATAGATTAAACACTCAACAGATTTCTTACCTTGTATTCGGCAACAGAAATGTCTTAAAAGAGGAAAAAAGTGATTTTGATTTGCTTATATTTCAATTTAAAACATAGGCTGAATTTCGTATTTGCTCCTATACAAAATTAGAAATTTCACAATTGTTGTACCAAAGAAACATTTCTCAGCTTAATCCTTTCAGGCAGGGATATTTTTGATGGAAAGCTTTACATCGGGGCAAAAATCAGTACTTTCGATTTTTTAAGGGACACCTGATCTGTGAAATCTCTCATTACACCTTTAATGTTTTCTAAGGTGTCGTTTAGAGTAGGATGGCTTCTATTGTCATTTTTGGAAACTCTGAACATCTGACTTGCACCTTCTTTGTATTTCCTGTTAATTATGCCCTCTCTTTACCCAAATGAATTACGCCCTCACTTATTGTGTCAGCCATGCTTCAAAAAGTCTAATTAAAATGCATGTAAAATATCAATGCCCAAAAATAAGCTCAAATTTAAAAATATACGTCCACCACTAGTCTGGAAATTGGCCAAAAGATGGACAATACACAATATTTATAAGTCTAGGTCAAAATGACAAATGATATAAATCATTTATCTTTAGTGCTGCAGTTCGCTGCATAATTTATTAAATTATAGTGGAAATAAAAAATAGATAATGCATAAATGATTAACAAATAACACACTAAAACACAAATACTGTGTATATGTGTGTTTTGCCGATGCATGTGATGTGTTTTGTGTGTGGGGCGTTTTGTATACATATACTCC
Source organism: Ophioderma brevispina (assembly GCA_023653785.1). Taxonomy (NCBI): domain Eukaryota; kingdom Metazoa; phylum Echinodermata; class Ophiuroidea; order Amphilepidida; family Ophiodermatidae; genus Ophioderma; species Ophioderma brevispina. The sequence continues at coordinate 62,856 of JAMKCH010078698.1, read as the reverse complement.
TGAGAGCCCACCCTAAAACGCAAAAGATGTTTTTTTAATTATTCTGTGTTTGACTTTATTACCGATGGCGCGGTCCTTGAAGTCCTCATAAAAAAAGTGTGTGTGTATGTAAGTATGTGTGTGTGCATGCATTCATGCATACGTTTGTGTGTGTATATAGTTGAGTCCAATTTTGACGTACCTTTTGGAACTCAACGATGCAATGCCACCCATCAATAACTCTCCAGAAGCTCGCCCAAAACATACCAGAACAGGTGCCATAGAAAGAAAATACTGATGTGTATACTAACCCATTAACAGATTTGGGTCCCAGCATCTTGCTCCCTGCATACTCAGGTGTGTGCATGAATTTACTTTGAGGCAATACCGAGTGTGGTTTTGTGATATTGTGCATGTATTACTTTTGTAAATATTTGGTGCTATAGATGAAAAAGTCTGGTAGAAATATTATTAATTTATAAAGATTTGATAGACAAGATGCTTTTGCACCCATAAAAATAGGTATATATGGTGTGAACAGGGAGAATGCCCAGATATAGTTAAAGGGATTAGCAGCGATCAGCGATAATGCTGAGGAGAGAATCGAAAAAATTGTGGCAAATGCATGTTTTAACTTAAAATCAGGGATAAGTGTGTACCTTCCTTAACTGCTTTAATGTAGAACCAACCACCAAATAGTTGAAAAAAAAAAATGAAGTATTTGAGGAAGGAAAGGAACTGTGCATTACCGTTCCAGCAAATGACACACAGCACGACGTACGTCTAAAAAACGTACACTAAACAGCTGATGTGGTTTACACCAGTACCAATGGAACAAAGATCAATAATGCTTGGTTTGAGGTCAAACTGTATTATAGATCTTGGTTGCACAATATCACGCTGAATAATATGTGATATTCACCGTGGAAAGGCTTTTTTGACCTCAAGTCGGAATTAGATACGCACGTATATAAGTAACAGAATCAGATAAAAAAAAGTAACGCCGTGTCCTTAAAGAACATCAAGTGATTTGAAAAAAAATGAAATTTGGCAGGAAAGGAATAGATCTCAAAGTGAAGGATAGGTCTGTTAGAGAATACTCGTTAAGTACCTTTTCCAGCTGTAGAAGAATTGACAGAACAGAAAAGGAAGAAAATGGGCAGTGTTCCAGATACGATTCTCCATTCAATTACATGTTGAAGTAAGTGTACGTTCGGACAGTAATGAATAAAAATCTCGGATTCTGTCCTTCTTACGTTTGCTTCAAGTCTTATCATTTTGCAGGGTATTTTAGGATACTGTACTTGTTGTACATGCAAAATCTGAATTTTCGATGATTTTTTTCGATTTGCTATTAGCAAACACTGATAGGTTTTAATACACAGATTTCAAGCCAAACCACTTGGAGGTTATGTGCTCATATCCATGGCGTACCAAAAATACAAAATATGAATTTTGATATTTTTTTTGATGTTTCGGATTAGCAAATTAAATCGCTGCTAATCCATTAAGAGGTTATACTGATTTGTATATTTATCTGATTGTTTGATTTTCTCAAAACTACAACACTTGTTAAGAAATTACAGGGGATTCACCAGTTTAAATTACTGCCAAACAATGCCGTTAACCAGAGCTGGGTGTAGTGTGTGTGTTGGGGGGGTGCAGGGGGTAGAGTGGGGGGTTACAGGGGTGGGCACCCCCATGCTCAGAAACTCTTGCCCCTGCCAGCCCCAAAAACTGACCATTTGTACCGTTGTCTATGGAGATGGACCCAAATTCACTGCCCCCTAAGAAAAATGCCTCGGCACCCCTTTGCCCCCCCCCCATATTTGCAAAGGTCTTGTGATGCTACTTGACTGCAAATAAGACCCAAACCTCCAACAGTATTTGACTGTTCTAAAGGAGAACACAGTCAAATCTGATTTTGAACACTTCAGTTCTCCAGACTTACTACCTTGACTGAAATGAAAACCTGAACTATTTTTTTAATATAAAGGCCAAAATTTCTTTTCAAATAAGTTAACCAAAATCAGGAGCAGAATTGTGAACAAACCTTCATGGTGGTAATAAACTGTGGTAAATGGTTAGAAGAAGGGACCTTTATAGGTGCCAAAAACATGCCAGTTTTTGAGGAAGAGAGTGTCCGGGACTCTACAGACTTTTGCTGAATTAGAAACAATGACGCATAACTATACAATTGATGGCAATATTTTAGGTCATTGCATAGCCTAATTATTATGTGTCAATTGGCTTGAAATCCCCCTCTCTATAGATAAATCAGTTTCGCCTGTTGTACGCAAGCCATGACATAATTAAAATCACTTTGGAAATATTGGAAATTTGAAGCTGAAAACACCTTTTTTTAAATATTTAGAAGAAACATCATTACTTTCATTATTGAATTATTAAAATTAGCACATGAATTAATAAATTTAAATTAAAAATCAAAATTTAAATTTACTTTCTGATAAAATTTTTTTTAAGGCAAATTAAAAAACAAGTGGAAAACATTAAAAATAGCTGAGCTTGAGAAAACATAAATACATTAGAAATTTTGTAAGAAATTTTGATTTGCCGAAAGTTCATTTTTGACCATAACTTTTGACTGGAAGCTCGACTGTTGTCAAACAAAAGCAATAGAAAGGACTTTTTGTTGTAGTTTTTAAGTTTAGCCTTCCACTATAATTAATACACAGAAAAAAAATAATGTCCAACTGACACAGTATTCTATAGGCCTCATAAAATCATGTCTTTGGCTCTTGCATCAAACGGATGAAATATCAGAGTGACGTGAAAATTACGATGGGGTTATTGGGGTCAAGGTTATGTCAAAAAACAAGGTGAAAAACGAACATAATTAAAAGGTAATTCCATTTACACTACTTAAGTATTATTTCCATTTCGTGTATTAAAAAATTTCAATTTCAGAGTGGCATTTTGTATACCTATGCATAGTGGTAATAGCACATAACGGTAAACCTAACTGTAACTACAAACCTGACATAAACTACACCAAGTCCACTGCCCTTAAAGGCTGCATTTCACGATCCAGCACCTTCAGTTTTGTTTATGTTCACTAGAATCTCAGAAAAGTATTTTAGAAACTCAATTGATTCTGCCAATATTAAAATCACGCTTCCCCAAAGGATACGGGTTGTAATTCTGTCCGTTACGGACAGAAAATCAAAATTGCTTATTTCTTATGAGTATGAGCAAATATTGACATGTAAGATTTGAGATACATACTACAGTTGAGGTGTGTATGAAAAATCTCAACGTTTGAGGTAAGTTGGGGGAACAAGGCTGTGGATCACAAAATGCCCCTTTAAGCACTAAGGCCTGAAAATATGTTTGTTTTGTTGTCTTGTTTTGATGTTGGTAAATTTGTTTAAATTGTAATTGAAAATCATGGGTTGGTTGACAGAATTTGTAAAAATTTGTGCCAATTTGTAAAAATTTGTGCTAATTACTATTAAAAAAAAATGGGTGAGTTGGCGGTTTTTCTTGGGTCGGCTCGGGTTACGGCCAGAGGGTGTTTTGAGTCAATCCACAATGCACCAGTTTTGGGAAATTTCACCTCAATAAGGTCATGTGATCACATAAAAATCCTATTCTTAACACATAAAACCCTGACTTTAACACTCATTTTAGCCCACAAAGCGTTAGTACTTAGGGAATTGTTTGCATGATTATGAAATGTCTTGTGGTTCTTAAACTTTTGGAACACTTTTTTATCCCTAAGTACTGACATGTGTTTAGTATGGTATGGTATAAACACATTGCTATGCATCATGGGATTGATTCAAAACACCCTCTGGGTTACGGCAAAACAAAGTTTTTACCCAGTGTACTGTTACTAACTGTGCATTGATGTGAAAAAGTAGTAATCCCACTTTTTTACCCAAATCACCTGTTTAAAAATATCACTTATGGGGATTTACTACAAAAATATCCAATGCAACAATTGACAAAAACTTTGACCAAAACTCCCAAATGGAGTAATATTATAGGTGTATCTAAAATCATCAAAGTGGGGGGGGGGTGCCAAAGATAAAAACTGTGTGTTATTGGCAAGCAAAGTTTATTATTGATTATTATTGTATCAATTAGATTAGCATACATATAATTTCTACAATCTTGGACAAAAAGTGTTGGCACACTTTTCTTACTGTAAGGTAAGATTGTCCCCCTCTACCTCAGAACAAAATTGAAACCTGTAATTGTATTACAGCCTGCCCATCCAATATAACCCATTATTATTTATATCAGGCTTCCGAGTGGTGCAAAGAAATCTTTATATTGTACAGTTTTGGTAAAAGTCCCCGGATGCAATACAATATTCTTTTTAATATTGTATCACATCCGGGCATTTTAGTGAGGACGCTATTGAAACACCGTATCGTTCGCCAGTTGGACTACAACACTGTCAACGAAAGGTTGGGTTGGGAGCAGCCTGATATTTAAATAATAATAATAATATTGAATGGCTTTTTTTTCATATGATACAAGAATATATTGCACTCGATAGAAAAATATTGTACTCGTCTTCGACTCGTACAATATGTTTCTAGCTCGTGCAATATATTCTTGTATCATACTCAAAGCCGTTCAATATTATATAAATATTAGATGGGCAAAACAACAAATCCTATCTTTTATTCTCATTCTTATTTAGTTTTGGTGGTTTTAATCACCAAAAATATTTCAGATTCAATTATATTAGTTAAAAGACAAAAGTAAACCCCCTCCCTCGGTAAAAATGAACCTGTCCATACTAGCTGTGTGCACTGCGTAACTATTTAGTTTAAATGCATGTGTAAACCCTTGCATGATGACGCATCTAATATTGTCTCATATTAGATAGGCAACAACCAATGATATTGCATGTTTGCATACTAAACCCCGCCCACTGAATAAGAATATGTATCAACATTTTTGGCAGATTTGGCGTGGCCGGTCACCCTTAGAAGACAGGTAAACCACCATACTTGCATTTCTCACTCCAAGACTCTCTTCAAAATAAGACTCACTCAAATGATTACCAACACTTGTTATATGATTCGATATTTACATATAGAATGTGAGAGTGATTGATGAAATTGTAATTCAATGATTGCTAATGTGCAGTACACATTACTTTTAACTGGTTATGACATCGCTAATGTGTATCAGTTGGTGTGTAGGGTTTCTCAGAAACGTGAAATGATCAAAACAACAAAATGGCATCATTCAGCAGGGGTGTAAAAAATGCAAAGTTTCCCGGGAATCAAATGGCTGCGAAGCCCCCCTCAGAAGTTGGAGATTTTTGCAAAATCACACAGAGTAATCAGCGCTATTTGGTGCAACATTTTTACACTTTTTGAGCGTACAAGAAGCTTAACATTTTCTGGTTAGAGGCCACAAAAGTACTGTAGTTTTATTCCAGAATTCCAGTAAAATTGCTCACGAGAAATTAGTAGACTAACTTACCCATTTACATGCATGAACAATCCATTTAATAAAGTAATCCATAGACCATACTTAACGTATTCCATTTCGAAATCCAAACAACACTGTCAGCAGTTCGCCAAGTTACCCCGTACACAGGGGGATGTGGGGGTGCGGCCCCACCCCCAATTCCACAAAAGGATCAAAAGGTCCACTTTTTGTTGATTTTTTTTTTATGAAAAGTTCAAAATCTAGAGAAAAATTGACTAGAAAGTCCACTTTTTTGGCGATAATTAGATGTTCAAAAGATCATTTTCAGTGAGTTAGGTCCACTTTTAGTTTTACCAAAAAGGTCCACTTTTTTGAAATCCTGCCCGCCCCCCATGTAAATAAATCCTGCATGCGGGCCTACATAAAGTTGTCTTGTTCAGCTCTTTAATGAAGGGATTGCGGTATGCCTGTAGAAGTGGGTAAGAAATATGTCCAATCAAAACTCAACATTGCTTCTTTGTACTGCAGATACCTAGCTCATTGCACCTCAATGGTATGTTAGGTCCACTTTTAGTTTTACCAAAAAGGTCCACTTTTTAAAAATCTTGCACCCCCGTGTAAAATTTTGTTCCATCTATGACTGTGACAGTCTGCCGATTGCATGTTTGTTCATGTTTCAAGTTCGTTCATCACGTTCTGTTTGGAGCTTACATGGTTACGAATATTGCAGGGCTTCAACAAAACTGGGACATGATAACTCCCAGCATGCAGCACGTAACCTAGCAACCTACTACGCTGTGACAATGATGTCACGATCACAGCAATGCAGAGACTTGAGCTTGGAAGTTTCAATCATTCAGTGCATGGAACACAATATGAATTCATCAGTAACTGAAAGTCATGTCATTCATTGTGTGTTACATCATGACCTAAATTAAGTCTGAAAGGTGTGTACTCTAATTGCACAGCTGTTTGAAAGTCTCATTTATTATGAAAAAACAAGAATAAAAAAAAAATATCAATGGCGACACACTTTGACAACTAATATGGATTATTTTTTCCACTAACTACATCCTGTGCAAATTTGATGAAAATTAATTGCGGGCAAATTTATGATTTTTCATTAAAAAAAAAAATTGTTTTACACGTCTTCCTATGGGGAATAGGCATATAGAGGGCGCTGCAACATACAAATCATGACCTCTGTGGGCCTATATAGCAAGATTCCAGCAATGGATTTTTCTGATTTTTTCAGACAATTTGCAAGGGGTCAAACAGCTGTGATTGTTCAAAGGAAGCTTTCCAATGGCGATGCCCATGGGTGTCACCATTTTGCTGAGTCACTGTCCCTTCCCTAATTTGTTTATTCCCTGGTTAACGTTTTTAGAATATCTTCTTTCATTGACACTTGTATTAGCTAATGCAGCTATTGTTCACTTTGGCATTAATATTTTAAAAAAAAATAATAATCTCCAAGCACAATGATGAACGCACTTGAGCGGTCAGTAAGATAATTAACTTTTATTTAATTTCCTGGTCTTATGCTTAATCACCATGGTTACATTATATAAACTCCTTTCCCATGACCCACACATGGTGTAACTTTCAAAGAAATTAAGAGACTTCTGCCTTCCTTTTGCCAAATTATACAAATATTGCAAACCAAATTAGAGAAAATAGAGCTATAATTTTTTTTAAAGCAGCATTGGCACATTTTCAGAAAATATGAAATTTCTCAATTTTCTCTGATAGTCTAGTCCATTGGAAGAATTAGAGATATATTTTACACATAAAAATAGCATGCCCAAAAGCAGATAGGGACATTAATAGGAGGCTTAAAGACATTCAGATATTTTGTAGGATAACTTTTAATCAACAAATGTGTCTATTACATGAATATTATGTACTCATTAATTTTAAAAACACAAAAGTCACAGACCGGTCAAACAAGGTGCATGCTGTGAGAATTAACTATGGCGTGTGTTTTATTGTGTTACACATGCACTATTTCCGCATCGTCCGCTGAATTAATGTTGCCAGTGACATTAATTATAAAATTGTTCTGTTTACCCTGTTTACCCATAAGTGCGCTGATTTGGTCTTAATAATTTCAAGTGCGGGTTAATGTATATAAAAGCTTTATAACCATGCCAAAATATCAATTTTGAAAAAAAAAATAGAGGGCGCACTATTTTTCAAATGTGCCAGTCTCTTTTTTAAAGGTACATGTTCCGATTTATGGGTATCTTGCTTTCTACTTGATATGATAGCCTGGCATACAATCACCACCATGTATGGTGGGAAACAAACTTGCTTTTAAAGCAATAATGCATATTGCAGCACCCTATTCACTACTGTGCTAATATTAATGATTGACCATTTAAGGTGCATGTTCCGATCATCTTTGAGACCACCCTGATTTACCGGAGGTAGTATCGATTTTAATATCAGATGAAAGGCCGTACTTTTCTCATTATTGTCCTGAAATGTGACCTCTTAAACACATTTCATTCCTAAGATATAAACAAAAAACACTGCTTTAATGGTGAACCATCAATATTAGCAACAGCATTGAATAGGGCTTATAATATGCATTATTGCTTCTACCACAAAAACTGCAAGTTTGTTTCCCACGGTACTTGACAGGGGATGATAGGGTGTATGTGCACGTGCCAGGCTCTCATATCAAGTAGAGAACACAACAGACAAAAATTGGAAAAAGCACCTTTAAAAAACAGTTTTTTCTCTTTATCTTGGGAAAGAACTAGTTTCTGTAGTTACATACAGTTAAAAATAATACATAATTTTATTGGTTTGATATGAACTTGGTTCTGCAAGCTGCTTATGTTAACGTGATTAATGATGCATAATATATTTCATGCATAACCAACATCCCTGCTTTTTTGTAGGGCTTCTATGCTTGTTATTGCTCTGTCATGGCAAAGTACATCATATCATGTGCAATTTATGCTTCCAATATAATTTTTATTCCCTTTAAAAATATTTTGTAACTTATTTGAGTACTAACAATAAAATTCAGTGACTACATAAGCGTAGCATTATTTTGCCTTCGATATCTATATATTAATAGGCTAGGTCTGTCTCTCCTCATCTGTCTGTCTGTCTGTCTGTCTGTCTGCTGTTATTCTAGAGATCACAGATCTTCAAATTTGGTTGTTAGGTGCAGCTGGAGTTGCGCTAGAACCAGTGAACCAGGGAAAAACAGGATTTTTTGGGGGAAAGGTGAATTTTGTAGACGAAAACCATGCCAAATTTGGAGATTTTTAACCAAATTTGACCCAAAATCGATAATTCTGGCAAAAAATCTGTCATTTCTCTTCTGGCCAAGGGAGAAAACTGGGGGAAAGAAAAAAAAGGGGGGGGAGAAAAGAAAAAAAATTAGGGGAATATTCCAGTTCCAAATTTGATTAGTATTATGATATTTTTACTACTTTTATATTATTATTATAAAAGCAAGTATATAGCACACCATACAGAGCATGAGGGAGGTGATCAATATAGTATTTATATTATAGTACTGGTACATCCAAATTTGTTTTAAATAGCGATAATGCGAGAGAATAAAAAATGTGGAAATGCATTTTAGCTTATAAATCAAAGATAACTATGTACAATTCAATATAACTACTTTAATGTAGGAACAAAAACACCAAATAGTGAAAAAAATTAAGTATTTGCGGAAATTTGCCATACCATCTCTCGCATATAGACATACAGTGATGACGACTCAAAATCTATACTAATGTATTTTTATGATTTTTTCCATGTTTCGGATCAGCAAATCACTGCTTAGTCCTTTAATTAAACCAGTAACTGATGAAGCCATCACACACAAAAAAAACCATTCACCGAACACATGTAGTCTTCCATTGCAGTTTGTGAATACGGACAAAGGTTACTTAAGGTTACCAACATGTGGGTCACTACAGGACAGTCCCTGACTTTGCTAAAACTATACACGAAAAAAGAAAAACTGCTCACGATTTTCGAAAAATGGGCAATTGGCCGCAGTCTTGAGTAGTTTGGAAGTGGTTTTCTAGTAAATATTTGGCTATGTGACTGAGCCTATATGATACAAATTTTGGTGTATGTGTGTACGTGTGTATTTGTGTGCAATTGTATATTTTATACTTCCCAAGACCAAACCCGGGGGGGGGAGGGGAGGGGTTTCTCAACTTTTTTTTTTGGTAGTTCTTGGCTCCCGGATTTCACAAATTGAGCTCCCGAGCTGATTTGAGGCCCGCAAAAATGGGGTCTCCAGAACAGTTTTCTTAAAATTTCAGAAAATCAAGCCTGGCAAGGTTCCCTCATTTTCCAGCTCCTTTATTGAGGTTTTTTGAAGAAAATTTTGGTAGAAGAGGGCTTTTGACATGAAAAGTAGGGTCTCTGGAACCTGAAATGGGTCCTAAAGGTGGTCTCTGGAACTGAAAAAGAGCCTTGGTGGGGGAAAATTAGGTCTTTTTTGGGGCATATACCCATACTTCAAAAAAAAAAATCCCAAGTGAGAACCCCCCGGAACCAAAACACAAAGAATTCCTTTGAACAATATTAGGTTTTCTTTTGCCCTCTAAGTATAAAAAAAAAATATTACATTTTTGCCTTTATGACTGAGAATGTACTCTGAAGCATTGGGTGTGTATGTACTAAAAAAGTGAAAATATTCGCACTACATTAATTTTTGTGCCTTGCGTGCACTTCTGAGCAAGGGCAAAATTAAAGGTGCAACGAGAGATTTTGAGGCACTCAAATATTATGTCAAAATAGTAATTTCAAATAGATTAGACACTCAATAGATTTCTATACCTTGTATTTCGCTACAGAAATGTCTTAAAAGAGAGAAAAAAGGCGATTTTGATTTGCTTATATTTCAATGTAAAACATAGGCTGAATTTCGTATTTGCTCCTATACGAAATTAGAAAATTCACAATTTTTGTACCAAAGAAACATTTCTCAGCTTAATCGTTTCAGATGGAAATATCTATGATGGAAAGCCTTACATCAGGGCAAAAATCAGTACTTTCGATTTTTTAGGGACACCTGATATGTGAAATCTCTCGTTGCACCTTTAAGAACACGCGAAAGTGTTTATTTTGTGTGTAAGTCTTTGTAGGTTAGCTAAAAAAAAGCGAAATTATAAACAAGTAAAAATTCTAAAAATTGCAGAAGAACAAAAAATTACACTCGCGAAAATTACCACGTTTACAATATACATGTGCATTTGCATGGACAAGAGTGGGTCTCGATATCTTTGTTTTTAATTGTTTTAAATATGAAACTGCCCCAAAAATGTAATTATAATTTTTTTTAAATATTATATTATATAGCGTGACAGTTATGATATGATGTAACAAAGACCAGGCAGGCATGACAACCACACCAACGGCACAGCGGATGACACGCAGGGAATCTCCAATCTCATCTCACTATCAACAACAAATCACAGAATTAGATCGGGTCAAACGACCACGACAACGTAACAATATTCTCACTTACCTCGCCTAACTACTGACGCTAAATGCCCCATCACAACACAACATTTCCGTTCCACCACGGTTGCCCGATTAACAGAAAGCAAATTATATTCCCGTCCATAGGATATTATTTCATTTGTACATACAACCACTTATTCCAAGGTTTCTCCTGGAAAATCCGCAACTGACCTCCCTCCTCTATCTCGCTCATCTGGATATCATATCATCATCGTGCCAACGCAAATGATCACTGTGTTTTTATTTTATTCGAATCTCAATTATGAAACACTACCGTGCGCAACAGTTATCCACTATGGCCAGGGATGCAACTTCTGCACCACAAATTTGCAAAATCAAATAACCCTACAGCATTTCTATATTCATATTTTATGCAGGATGTATTGCAATGAGTCCAAACATGCCTAGGCTTAGGTTGGTAATTCTAGAGGCAGTTCCCATTCAAATAAACACAATGATCAGCAGGATAGCCTCACATGACAGCTTATAGAGATACTAGCACAACACGGAAGGAGTTAATTGATAGTTGCACGTGCCAATAATGAGCTCATAAATATTTTGCTTGCTGGAAAATGTTTTTCTTTTTTATAGCCAGAGTGGCTAATACGATTCAGTGAACTTCTCTCATATCTAGCAGTGATTTTAATTTACACCAAAAGGTGACAAATTTTAGTGGATGTTTTATTTTTACATTTTCTATATTTTTAAAAATTTTATTTTTATGCTTCATCTGATTTAAGCAAAATACCAATAACAATAATTCATTTTTAAAATCTTTGATTAAAAATAATAAATTGAACATGGTCTAAGCTACCAATACTTGTCATCACCTCAGATTTTGTCAAAAACAAATTTATTGAAACTTTTATTTCTCAAAGAAATAAAAAAATCAGTATGATCCACGGTATTTCTTAAAGAAGATTTTATACATGTACTATCCACAGTTCTGTCAGAGAATAAATTGATAGAAATGTTACACATAGTTTTCTAAAAAAACAACAAAAAAAAAAAAAAAATACAACAAATTAATGGAAATATTTCCCTTTTCTCACAGAACAAATTCATAGAAGTATTATCCAGAATATTTCCTGAAGAACAACTTATGTAAAGTATTATCCAGTTTTTACCAAAGAATACATTTATGAAAGCATTTATCCATTTTTTTTCAAAAAACAAACTTGTGAAAGTATAACCAGGTTTTCTCATAAAACAAATGTATAGAAGTATAATCCATAGTATTTCTTGAAGAGCAACTTATTTAAATATTAACCTCAGTTTTTCTCAAAGAACAAATTTATAATTATCTATCGCTTTTCTCAAATAATGATTTATGCATTTATCCATTTTCTCAAAGAATAAATTTATGTCAATATTATCCACCTGTTCCCCTCAAATAAACAAATATATTATACAAATACACATGGTTGATATCGGAAATTAGGCGCACACTATTTTCCAGGAGGTACTGGGCTTACGGGCTATCACCCCGGAACCGAAAGGGTTACACTCACTGTGACATCCGGGGCACGAGGTCTGGAGGGAAAAACACCGTTCAATATATTGCCCCTAGGGAAATGGTTTGCGTAATCGGAATTGGCCAATTAAATAGCATGATGATGTTCATGAATAATAGAGTGTTAAATAATTAATCTTATTTACCATGGTTTTTCTTATATAAGTATTATTCACAGTATTTCCTCAAAGAAAAAAAATATAAATATCCATAGCTTTTCTCAAAGAACAAATTTATATAAAATAATCTAGAGTTCAGTTCTTGAAAGAGCAAATAATGTAAGTATTGTCCACAGTTTATTAAAAAAATTAATTTATTAACATGTTCTCCACAGTTTTCCTAAAGAGCAAATTATATAGGTATTGTTCACAAGTTTTCCCAATGAACAATGAATTATATTTTTCAGTTTCCTCAAAAGTTTTCTCAAAGAACAAAATTGTATTATCCATAGTTTTTAACTAACTTTTTACATAAGTATTATTCATAGTTCTAAAAGAACATAGGCGTAAATCCCGGGGGGATGGGGGGGATATACCCCCCCAATATTTTGATGAGGGGGGATGGTCAATACAATCATCCCCCCAATGTTGATGCCTGTTCATGCGTTTTTGACCAAAAATAACCTCATATTTTACCATTTTAGTTTAAAAATGGTAAATTTCCGCGCGCTTTGCGCGCATTTTGTTCTAATTACAATCAAATTTAACGATTTTAGCTTCTAAATGGCAATTTTTTTTGCTAGTAATGGATATTTTCGGCAAACCCCATTTCATTCATCAATTTTCACCAACCCCACCCCCCCCCCAATGTCAAAAAGAAATTTACGCCACTGTAAAAGAACAATGCAAAGTTTTCTCATAGAACAAATTTATATGAGTATTATCCATCATTTTCTTGTTATCCTTAATTTTTTCAAAACCAAACAAAAACAAATTTATGGTATTATCCAGTAAAAAACATTTATTTGTCACTTGATTTTATTGTTACTTATTAGTTGCTTTTTAATGACTAATCACAAAAACAACAAAATGATGACTCTAGGGCAAAACAGAAGCAAAAGAATATGTTTAAAATCACCAGGGCATTAACTAACCATCTTTATAAAAGAGGAAAATGTAAAAAAATAACAGTAGAGTAAAATCTAGTTAGATTTGTTGTAATATAAACACCACCTGGTCATGAATTTCCTGCGTACTTGTAGTTTGTGAAAGAGTGTAGAGAAATAAAAGGCTGTTTGTATTGACTACAGTTTAATCATCCTAGTTTCATTCTGTTACTATAAAAGGGAAAACTGTGAGGGTTATATTGATTAAAAAAATGTCCATTAGGCGACAAAAATAAAAAAAAAACTGTTTTAAGGGCCCGACCGACCCTGATTTTTTCAGTTTTGTACATTTTTTTTAGTTTTTCCGAAATTTATCAATTTTGGCAATTTTTTTTATAGAAAATTTGCTTGTAAAAAAAAAATCATTTTTTCTCTTGATTTTTCAGATTTTGGGGCTATTTTAGGCCAATTTTGAGCTCCAGAAAAGAAAAAAACCCTACTCGAAAGGTCCGCTCGCCCGTAAAACAGGGTTTTCTTTTTTCGTCGCCTTATGGCAACACACCAAGTTTATGCTGTTAAGATTTTCAAGACTGTTATAGACTTTCACGGCAAAACTTGTCTCTGCTTGGACATGCTATACTTTGATTACCACCAAATAGGCGGGAAATATTCGGTTGTTATCGTTCCGCGTGTAAAAGTAAACCAAATGTACTTGAGCATTTGCACAGAATCGGGCACGCCATGCATAATATACACACCGCATCCATTGCATTATGCGCCTTCGTTATTACATATTAGTTTGCATTGTTATGAGGTCCGCCTATTTGGTGGTAATCAAAGTATAGAAGCAGCTCATTAATTAATTTGGTAAAATGGAAACATAAAAAGCCTGAAAGACTCTCACTAGTATCAGTGGTTTTCTTCAAAATGTGAACAAACTAAGGTCTGAGAAATTGTAAAAACTTAGTTCTCCAGGTAGACAAGGATGAATATTTATATATTAATCTTTTCCTGGAGATGGCCAACGCATACAAGTGTTGAAAAAAAAGAAGTGCACTAGGCCAGACTCGATCGAACCGACAACCTCCGTATTACTAGCACAGCGCTCTTGCCAATTGAGCTAACAAGCCAGGGTTGGAGAATAGCGATATATAATCATCTCTAGGTGGTTTTGGTCCCAAAGGGTGGTCATTGCTTTCCTATGGAAGCATCAGAATGGATATTTACATATACAAACTAAGGTTTGTGTTTTATAGAGATTCTGAGCAGGGAATATGGACTAGTGGGGCTTACCGGACTCAAGACCCCTTCTAAGCTCGCGTTGTATTTTAATTTTTGTACTAAGACTTTTAAACCCAATTGGGGTATTGACAAAAAAAAGCACATGAAGCGACAGATTAAAACTCCTCCCACTCCCCTCCAGGGCCGGATGCAGATTTTGGGAGGTTGCAGGACTTCAAAAAAGAACCTTTTTTAAGTGGACCTAACCCCCTAAAATGGTCCTTTTTTTAAATTTGGACTCTCAGCAATCACCAGTAAGTGAATTTCTTGTCAACTATTCCTCTAGATTTTGGGCTTTTTATCAAACAAATCAGCAAAAAAGTGACCGTTTTGCCCCATTTGTAGAATTTTTTGGGGCACCCTCTGACCCCCCCCCCCCCCCCACCTCCTCATACAGGCATGCTCCCCACACTGTAAGACTGCATCAGCTTTGCTCACTTTGTTTACCAGGATAGTAACTACTGTTACCCCTCCCCCTTCCCATTTCACACACTCCAGGGGGGGGCCTGGCTTTGGGTGGGTGCCCTCCCCCCGCCTCCCCTCTCGCTGCCGCCCCTTTTTTCCCTCTCGCCCCCCTCTCTCATACTATGACCAGTATCCATGCGGAATACTAGAACAGAGAATCTGCACAAAGAATATCATAAGACCAAAATGACTTGTTTATTCCCCAGAGAAGATTGTTCAATTGAATGTGTAATTTTGACCTTTAATACAATTACATGTACAGTAACAATGTTTAAGTGCAATTTAATCATATTGATTCTTGCTACGATACTGTGCCATTTCCCGAAGGTGAAGGACAATTGATATAAGAGAGTGTTGGATGTTATGTTATGGGATGCTATCAGTTTATGATATTGTGTGAAAAATGATAAACACATATACCCTGATTTTATATCAAACTTTTAGGTCTGTATGCACAAAAAGTTAGACCAGGTTTAAAGTTGGTTTTGTCTGAAATTGAAAGTTATTTCGCTTTTCTTTATAAAGTAACTAGCAAATTTCAAAGATTAAAATCCAAACTTTAAAATAAATGCAAAAAAATTCATGTCAATGCAAAGGAAAATGTCTTTTCAGGCAGGACAGAATTACACTTAGACCAAGTCTAACTTTAGACCTGGTCTAAATCTTTTGTGCATACGGACCTTACTGTCCTGTTAAATATTTATGAGAAATGAAGAGTGCTCAACTGATTGATTTACATATCACTCAATGCGGCCCCAGCCTGTGTACGGCCCTGGTGTTAGGGGTAATGATTATGAACTTTTAATCTTTATGCAATTCAGCATAGCAATAATCAGATTTTAATACCAGCACAAATTGGATATATTAATATTTTGATTGATTTCAATCTAATAACTTAAAAAAAAATAAGGTCAACTTAATCTGTTGGCTGTAATGCACAACAAGTATATACTTATCTCCAGTGGTATAGTGGAGGGTATATGCTTGTATATGTTAACAAATTAATTGCACTTTTTTGCCCATACTTGCGTACACGTGAAAAATATTAATTTTGGCTATACACGAATATGCAAGGAAAATATTAATTGAGCTACACGCACATAGATTGTGTGTGCAAACCACCTCTACAAATATTAACTAACTAAGCCATAACTAATAATTACTGGAAAATACTGTTAATTTTACAGGAAAATTCTGACAGCAATTTTGCCAACAAAATCGCATAAAAATACAGCTTTTACAGGTTTCAATTTAAATTCATTGTGTATTTCACAGTTTGATGTAATACATTCGACAATAAACTGTGAATTTTACAGCATATGCACCATAAAAAAATAGTAGATATTTGTGAATAGGCCAGGGTTTCCCAACCTTTTTGTCCCGAGACCCCATTTCTTGACACTTAGCTTTGCGGCGACCCCATTACTCAAAATAATATATTCTCAAAAAGAGATTTGACCAGTCAAGGAAAAATGAAGGTGTTGTGGAGAGGTACGTCACTGGCAAGCCAATTTTTCAAGCCAGGGGAAGGGGATTGCAACAAGGTCGCCTATATCGACCGGAAGCTCTGATCTACTGATGACAGGGAAGCAAGGGCAATCCTTAAAATCGTGTTGGCATTCTAGGGCATGGTGCTAAAACCATGTGCACTAAGTGTGGGCCAAAAAAATTAACAACCCCCTAATTTTCATTACAATTGTGTTCAGTTTTGGTCTTTGAACAGTCCCTTTTAAGTGACATTTTCGCGTGCTTGAGATGTTAAAATCAAATAAAAGTCAATTGATTGTATCACCACTGCAAAATCATTTTTTTGCTGCTTATACATAGTTAAATCATATTCTATGCCCTTTTCTTTCTGTTTCCTGCTCTTTTGGACAAGTACTTTCATTTTCATTTACATTAACTTCGCGACCCCTTCTTAAGGTCCGTGCCCCGGTTTGGGACACGCTGGATAGCGGACTAGCTTAGGCGTTTGTTCAATGCTTTTTTATTTTCTACATAGATTCCACAACACTAAAAAATCTGGTTTTGCACCGCCACTGGCTGAAAAGTGTTTAGTTAGAAAAAATTGAAAATGCGCCAGGTCTAAGTTAAATTGAAAAATACAAAACCACAAAACTCTTCCTGCCCTGATTTTTGGTGGTAGAAATGATTTAAACATAAACTCAGCACAATAATCACTATAAAAAAGTCTGTGATTTTTTTTTTTTTTTTTTTTTTAATTTAATTTTACTCTCTTTTACTTGGACTAGAAGCACTTTTGCAGAGGGGCATCACTCATCGTTGTCTCATGCTTCAGTAGGTCTCAATCAAAGCTGTGATTCAAACTTAGGGATTCTTCTGTTCTATGGGCATTGTAATACCTAATTTAAAAGCGGGGTGAGTCGCGTCGTTAATGAAGTAATTTAATGTTTTCATTGGGCCATCTTGTACATACATATGGCAACTTTTCTAATAAAGAATTCTGTGGGTCGTAAGAAGTTTCATGATCGTAGCACCTTGATTATTTGTTTGTGGCTTACTAGATATCCCTCAAGAAAATGTGATTTCTCAAATTTCAGTGGATTATATGGTGCATTTTAAGGGTATGAGCGATGTCACCTGTCCAATAGCACCAACTGTGTTCAATTTATGTCCGGTTATGGACAGAAATACAACATCCGCAAATCCTTCCATATATCCTGGGAAATCGAATCTTCATACAAACCTTTGGCACACATAACTATACTTAACGTACAGCAACTATTGTTAGTAGTATATAACCTCAATTTTGTTTATTAACTTGGGGGGAATGGCGTTGATCACAAATGCCACTTTACGAAAATGGCCAACCCAACTATGGTTTAAATTGTGTCGAGGAGATTCTTGAGGAACCAATGTCGCTCAAAGTGTAACTCCCCACCCCCCAATTGGTGGCGCCGGGGGGGGGGGCATTTCCCACCCATTGTTGTTTTTCTTTCCAACTCATCCAGAAGAAAATGAACAGGATTTTGGCTAAAATCTCAATTGGGGCAAATTTAAGAGATTTGGGGGCCATATTTTGGAAGCTTTGCCCCCGCCCCCCCAATTTCAACTTTCCCCCCTTCCCCCCCCCCCCCCCCCACCAGAAGATGAATACTGGTGCCGCCACTGATTGCACTGGATTGGGCTGTAGACCACCTACCAAACATTTCAAGGTTTCTTTGACAATAAGTCAAAATAACGGCTTGTTTTGAACTTGTGCTGCTATTGTAATCGTTCCCATACGAAAACCATGCTTTGATTTTCGGATCGTGCCTGACAAAATACCTGGCATCTTAATACGTTTGTTGTAGTCTTTAGAATTGGGCAAGTAATTTATTACTTTTCGAAGTACTTAAAACTTGGAACTTGAACAAGTGACAATTACCTGTATTCAACCACACAACTGTTAAGTGGCGGCTGTTCCACTCCTGTGGTTGAAACTGCACTGGAGGATATTGGTGATCGGCTGCAAAACCCCCCCTTGACCACAATAGATCAACAGTCGAGACTTGAATTTTCCTTAGAGATTCACAGTCTTCGTTTTTACTTTACTCTACGCCAAGACTACCTGCAAACCACAGTTTCACTGCTCTCAGTGCCACTCATACCAAATCCCCTGTTTTGAAACATGGCCTCTACACTAAAGACAACCCATGTTGGTTTGCCTTGACCCTAATGTACATGACTATTTATAAGTCATGTTCACTGAAACCAGCAGTCAAGTACAACTGACCAGCACCTCACCTGTATCCAGTTCCTGTACTTTAACTGCACTCTACTCTCCCATCACAGTCCTATACCTGATCCAATCATGTACCACATCCCAACCAGCAATACTTACAGTGAGCTTGAGGTAAAGATACAAAAACAATAAAAAATACACCATCAGATTTTCCCACTATCCCTTTGCATGGAAACTACAGTGTCATCCAAAGCTACACGTGTTCAAGCAGTTCTACCAACCTAGTAAACAAGAACCTCCAACCTTCAGAGAACCCCGTCACCTTACAACTCTCCCTCCTCCCCAAAACCCATCGTTCACACAAGTGTCAACAAACCTCAACATAGGACAATCCTCGTTATTGGAGACGCAATTCCTAAGACAATCATATGGCCCGCCGAATGTCTAACAGTCAGGGTTATTAACCGCTGTAGCCAGTAGTACTTAGGTTAACTTTGGCCAAAACTTGCACCAGTATTTGTTTGAAGGAGGAACTCCTACATGCAATAAAATCACTTTGGAACTAATAACATTCATTCGAGCCTCACTACTGAGTGCATATCACTGTTAGAATCCCTTAATACTGCAATTTTCTTCGATTCTTCTACAAGTCCAAACTGTTTGAATATGCATATCCTCCTGATACTCACAACACTGGACATTTCAGCCTGGAAACAGAATATAATTCTGCCTCGGGTTCGGGAATTTGTGCCTTCCTCCAATGGCAGTAAATATCTGTAATGAAACCGGTACGTGAGTGAAAATGGTACGCAGCAGGAGTAAGAGGGAGACTGTCGCTATGGACTCACCATCTTAACAGAACAGGACTTCTATTCTTGCAAGGAATTTCATTTCAACTATTCAGCAACTTAAAGGAGTTTTGCAGAACCAAACAAATCGGACAGATAAAATGAATTTGAACTCTTGACTTTAAAGCCAATGTTTTGACAATCCCCTCATGGTTGAATCATTGTCAGAGACATTACAATCCTGAGACAGGTATTTTGCCGTGATAGTAAGAATCTTGGGTGTATAACGGATGTTAACATCTAAGAACTTTTTCTAAAAACATACCACATAGTAATTGTGGCAAATTTTCTTCGTAAAATTATTGATTGCAACTCTAATCGTGTACAACTTACACTTGATTTTCATTTTATCATGTATTAATTCCCATGCAAGCAAAGTAACACTTGGTTTTGTGATAACTGTGTTTCTCATAGATCTAATTATGAACTTCCTTTTCAGTTAAATTTTATTGGACTATGATTGGTACGTTAGAACAAGGTTTCAAATTGCAACATAGCAATATTCCGTAGTCTCCGTAAACAAGTTAGAATCATTAAGAGTTTTATACATCAACATAGTATTGATGTTTTTATGTGTTAACTGGAGACGTGGTTAATGATGGTTAAAGACGTGAGGTTTCTATTGATGGTAACTGAGGTAATTACTAATGAGGGTGATGCACATGGAGCATGGGGGGTTTTGTGCTATATAAAAGAAGATGTGGTATTCAATGAGAATTCTAATTTGCATAACACTGGCATTGAAGCACTTTGGGTAGAGCTTAAGTTACCACACACAAAGCCTATCCAAGTGGTACTGTTTATAGACGCACCTGACATCTTCTGCTGATTATTGACAGTTAGACTCAATTTTCCAAAACTCCACCCCGACTAGGATGATGTTATTGATGTTGGGGATTTTAACTTAGAGTTATGTAAGAAACCTAACTCTAAATAAAATTAAAACTCTTGCCTTCTCATAGTATATGAAGCAGCGCTCATTCCTGACTACCACTAGAATACAACTGACACTACCAAACATTCTTGATCTGTTGCTTTTGTTTCCAAACCTGATAAATTTCATCCATCTTCTGGGTGTTCACAGTGGTAGGAATATTGACCCGGTCACTCTTATTTTAACTCGTAGAATAAGAAACTAAGTACCACCTAATATAGTGAAATCAAGATTGCTTTAAAACTTTAATGATAAGGATTTTTTGGGGGGGTTGATACAATTAAGAAAAGTAATTGGGCACTGTTGAACATTGGAGTTATGTTGACAATGCCTACTGCACTTTTAGGGACGTTGTTTTGATCAGGCTTGTTTTACACATTGTCCTGTGAAGGATAAGAGAATTCAAGGGCCCCTCCCTTCTGAGGCTTACAAGCAAATCTCTGAAACTTTCAAAATACAGTTACCACTACCTTCTCAAAGGCTCATAAAACAAATGATCCGCATGACTGGCACTGGCTAGGCTAAGCAGTTAAGAAACCAAGTAAATACACTTAACAAATCATTGAAAAGAGAACACTGTAATAATGCTAATTAATGATAATATAAGATCCATCTCCCTAGGAACCTTTGGTCACAATTAGATTAATTCCAACGAATACAGCAACCTGTACTAATATTCAAACAATTAGGTTTTACATGTGATGATAAGGAGATTGCAGATCATTTAATGGGTTTTTTCAACTTCTGTAGGTTAACCACTTGGCAATAAATTTAATAATATAGTAATATAAGAATAATAGTTGTGATAATTTTCTTCTAACCCTGAGATACAACTAATTTTCACTTTTGATATTATAACCTCCTGTGTTTTGTATTGATCAGATCTGTAACTTTCTAATATTAAAGCTACCGTGTATTATAATTTTGTATAAACTCTCAGTTGTCAGCATCAATCATTTGTTACCCACTTGCATATATTTTTAACCTTTCTTTGATCACTTCATTTTCCCATCGGATTGGAAAAAAGCTAAGGTTAACACCTATCTTCAGGAGTGTGACAAAGTGAGGGTTACCAACGATAGAGCCACCCCTTTCTTTCTTCCTATTTTTAATCAAAAATTCTTGAGCGTGCTGTACATGATCGGCTTTACCATTATCTTACTCATAATAACATTTTAATCAGTGTCAGTCAGTTTGTAGAATAAACCAGTACTATGCTACCTTTTACTGTAACTGATCATATCCTTATAAAATAAATGATAGGAAGGAACAGGATCTATCTCCTTAGATCTAAATACAGGCTTTTGATACTGTAAAATCATAATCTAACTTCTTAGTAAATTAATTTACAGATTATGGTAATCGCACTTGTATGCATTAAATTGGTTTAATTCTATCTAAAGATAGATCCCCAGCTGTTATAATAATTCTGTCACTTTCAAACTTTTAAGAATATTGCTATTGGATAACCTCAAGGATCAATTCTGGGTCCTCTTTTATTTTTATAATTTTTTGTGAATTCTTTACCTGAATCAGTTTCATGCAATGTTGTTTTATGTATGCAGATGACACTACCCTTTAGTTCAGTTCATCTGACCCAATCACCCTGCAAAATGAGCTTAACACCAACTTGACTAAAATTGCTCATGTGTCAATCAAATAAACTTACCTTGAACATCAAAAAACTAAATTCATGTTTGTTTGGAAATCCAGACACAAAAATATTTCCGAATGTATTAAAATGTTTCTATTGAAAGAGCCAACGCATACAAGGTACTGGTTTCATTTTTGATCCGTATTTATAGTGGAGCAATCATGCCGATTATGTTTGTTCAAATGTTCCAATAGATTGGTGTACTCAGGAGAAATGAAGCTTATCTCCTCCTACTACAGTCTAATGCTTGCCAAAGCCTTGGGTCTTTCCTCATTTTGACTACTTCAGTTCTTGTCCTGTTTGGTCCAATTTCAATACCGGGCACCATAATGATCTCCAATTTTTGCAAAACAGATGCCCTGTCCTTTTGTTGTTTTCGCAGACTCGAACCTCGGTGGACAAATGATGAAAGACCTTGGTTGGACTAATCTTAGGAGAAGATGGACTTATCAGATCTTAATGTTACTTTTAAAATGCCTTAAGCATTTTGCCTCCTGATTAATCTCCTCTTGTTTTACTTTTTACCAGTGCCACACATCTAAAGGGCACGTTAGTCAGGCTCAGACATGTTGATCGATTCCAATCATGGAAAACAAAGCTGGAAAAGAACATTCCAGACAGAGAGCTGTACTCCTGGAATAATCCTTACCAAAAGCACACGAAGTAAATTAGATTCCATGATTTTTTTTGTTTACTTTTTAAAATTGCCATAACCACATGATATCCTGTGTACATTTTATGTTATGTATCTGAAATGTGTTGTGGTTTGGTAATGACATATGTGGGGGTGTGTAGGTGTACATGCATGCACATTGTGTTATGTGTGCATTTGTACATTTGTATGGTGTAATAGTTGTATGTGTGTGTGTGTCTGCATGTGTGTGTGTGTGTACCTCTACATCTTCAAAGTGCTACCAGTAGTTATTTGATGTACAATAATCTTACATAGCCCTATACATGTATATGTGTTTATGTAAGATTATGTCCATAATTATTTTCTTTCTGTATACCTTGTATTACTGTAATTATTGTTATCAGGTCTTCCTGGGAGGCCAATCCGTTTGTAGTGAAGGAATTTCCTGAATAATAACGATGTACATAAAGCAAAAAGACGGCGTAATTTTGGCTTATTTACTTCATGTGTAATCTAAACAACAATTGGTACATTGGTACGCATTCAAAATATGCAAAAAAGACCGGGTTAACAAATTGGGGGGCACTTCTTTCTGGAAATTTCTCAGAAATATGTCCTCATGTCTCTTAATCATATTCTATTGAAATATGCACATGAGCTCATATTATTCATAACCTTTCCAAAGTAAACAAATACCTCATCAGGGGGGGGTTCTATTTGCCATTTTCAAGTTAGAAGGTCACTGACTATTTGGTTTTAGAGTTGGGAGTGAGTATTAAAGGGTGCTTGTTCCGATTTAATGTCTATTATGTGTCGCTACTTGATATGAAGAACCTGGCACCTGCACTTCAAGTACCAGTGGGAAACAAACTAGTGGTTTTGATGGAGAAGTAATCCGTAAATAATGCATATTGCAAGCCATATGCAACCTGTGCTAATATTATTTGTTAACCATTAAAACGGCCGTTTTTTTGTATCTCTCGGGGAATGAAATTAATTTCAGGACGACCCTGAGAAGAATACTCTTCATCGGATCAAAATCACTGGCGTAACAGGTGGGGGGGTGGGGTCGCAAAGACAACACAGAACCACACACCGTTATGAAATTTCCAGACGTTTACCTAGAGCCCCGCACCACTAGTGTGGATATCCAAAACTCTTTTACCTGCCTGTTCAACCAAGTTTAGGTGTCAAAGCTCAGAAGACGAGGAATTATATGTGGGCTGGTTCACTTAGATTAAGAGTAAATGAAGTTTAACAGTCAGTGTCCAGCAAGTAAACCCGGAGGTTTATTTTTTTCTTCTATGTGGTTCCTTTAAAGTTTATTTTTTATTCACTTTGACAATAGGTTCTCTTCCTTTGGATATAATTTAATGTAAATTGGATCACATTTAATAAGGTATATCTTCACTGAAAATGGGTATATTTGTAACCCCAAACATGCTACAAACGGTCCAATTAAGGCACTAAAAAAGAAAAACTCCTGTTTACACCACGGCGGAGCTGTACCTTTTGAGTAGGGTCGGTCGGTCTGGAGGAAGGTCTATTTTTTTCTTGTTTTTAGATTTTTTTTGTTTTTTCTTTTCTGGAGCTCAATATTGGCCTAACATAAGCCAAATCTGAAAAATCAAGAGAAAAAATAAAATTTAGCAAAACAAATTTTCCTAAAAAAAAAAATTTTGCCAAATTGATAAATTTGGGCTAAAAACAGGCTGATGTTACAAGATTTTTGGAAAACTAAAAAAAACATTCTGCAAAACTGAAAATCAGGCCAGGGTCGGGCCCGAAAAACAGCATTATTTTATTTTCCGTCGCCTTGGGGCATATTTTTCAACTGAAAATTGGTTTTCCCCTGTTAGGGGTCAGTTTTCAAGACCTCTGGAAGGAAGCATTAGGCAGTGGCGTGGGCCAGGGGGGTTGCATGTTTTGCCCCTCCAAATTTCTTTTTACCGCCAGTTTCCACCACCTACACCCCTGGTGGAAGAAAAATGAAGGATTTTTTTTGGGGTCAAAAATCAACGATTTGGTCAAAATCACAAAATTTGGCCAAAATCACAATTTTGGGCCCATAAATGATTGAAAGTCTCAAAAGTTTTGATATCACCCTCCCCGAATTTCACTTTTGGCCCCCCTAAAAAAATCGACTATGCCCCCCCCCCCCATTAAGTCGGCACCAAGCCCTGAGACATGGGTCCCCAACAAAAACCCGAGCACCCTCCCTGTGTAATTTAAACACCACCTCACATTAAATAAAAATCCAAACTTACTGTTGCAGAAAATGGGCACTCAATATACACATTACAATAGCTCTTTTTTCACAACAGGCCTTTTTGCATCTAAAATTAACTACAGTGTGAGGCCTATGATAACAATCGGAAAGTAATGCAAGCATTGTTATAGCATAACTTTATTGAATATGACTTTGCTGAATAGGTATTGTGGTTGCGAGTTTTCTCCTTGAACATATTCAGATTTTTATTCATCACTGAAGAGGTTGATCACCCCCCCCCTCTGCAAATGTTATTCTGGTAAAAACTTATCATTTAAAGGCCGACTCAGAGATTTCCCCAAGGAGGGCGCCCTCACTTTAAAAAAAACTGATTGTTTTTTTGGCATATCCAGGCCGCGATCGCAGGTGGGGGCGGAGGGGGCGCGCTCGCCTTTGCCCAGGTAATTTCGCAAATTCTTGCAAAATCAGCCCATTTTGAGCTATTTTGTACCAGGTTCACAGCCTGCAGCCCCCCCGTAATTTTGAACGTTTTCCAATCCCTGATAGGCCCCTGCATACAATGAAGGGTTGTCCATATATATAGAATACTAATCACGCTTGTGAAATAGCTAATGTCAATCTAGTCCTTCATATACGTCATATATAGAAAATCAAAAATCTGTGTTTTATAAAATTCAGATCCAGAACGTGTCGCTTAATTATACCTGGTTATCCTAATTTCACAATATGCTATACATAAAGGTTTGCTGAATCAAACTAAATCAATTCCTCTCAAACTTTGGAATTGAGCGATTTTAGTTCAAATTGACTATTTTTATTATACACAAAAAATATATATTTCAAAACTCTGAGTCAGCCTTTAAGACACAATATGCATTGTAATCTTTAGATGCACCATATGATTCCTATCACCAAGAAATTGAATGAATAACATGCTGAGATATATCAATTATCATTCGATTATCTGAACAATACTGAATAACCAAGATTGATCTGCATTGATGTCTTGAAGTGATTCTTGGAAGTAGGAGCCATATCTAGTATTTTTGTCGGGTGCCGTCACGACCCAACTATAGAAATCACTGTCCTCAAAATGGTGAATGAGTTCTATTTCTATATTTCATTCATTAATGTTTTCCTTTTTTTTAGGAAATGATCTACTACTACTATTAATTTTGGAGTTTTGATGTTGGGTGTGGATTGCAATTCAATTTTCACAAAGAAGAAATCTGGCAGGTTTCAAGGTTCTTAAAAGCATTTCTTTGATTTTTTTCTTGTTTGAAGTTTTTTTTATTTGGTTAAAATTTTGCAGGGATAGATAAATGGTAACGATGGACGTTATATAAGAACATGATCAGGCCACGTAGATGTTTTATCAAACATCTACTTGAAATCAAACAAAAATTTACATGTATAGATTTTTTTTATACATGTTTCGTAATTAAAGTGCACTTTAAACTAAAAACCATTAATCCTCTTTAAATGTTTTTTTTTTTTTAATCGTTGTTCTTATTTCCTGTAAATTATGCCTCGAAAGCCCAACCCTTTTTTTTTAAATACTTGTTTGCTAAAAATGTGACCACTAGCTATCCAGAGATGCTGATTGTTGGTCCATGCCCCATATTACAAACCTGAACTTTTAGACTGTTTTAGCAAGTTTCTGAAATTTAGCTCCAGATAGAGGAAATTGGTTCCGATTTCCAACAAATTTTAGGAAATTTTGAAAAAGTTACCCATTTTTTATATCCATGAAAAAATGGGTCAAATTGTCTTATAATAGATTACCAACTGAAATAAACATAACACTTAAAGGTGCAACGAGAGATTTCACATAACAGGTGTCCCTAAAAAAATCTAAAGTACTATTTTTGCCCTGATGTAAAGCTTTCCATCAAAAATAACCCCATCCGAAAGGATTAAGCTGAGAAATGTTTCTTTCATACAAAAATTTGGAAATTTCTAATTTTGTATAGGAGCAAATACGAAATTCAGCCTATGTTTTATATTGAAATATAAGCAAATCAGAAATGCCTTAGAAGAGAGAAAAAAGGCGATTCTGATTTGCTTATATTTCAAATAAGCAAATCAGAATCGCCTTTTTTCTCTCTTCTAAGGCATTTCTGTAGCCAAATACAAGGTAAGAAATCTATTGAGTGTCTAGTCTATATGAAATTACTATTGTGATACAATATTTGGGCACCTCAAAAATCTCTCGTTGCACCTTTAAGTGACCAATTTGTTTTCGTGCTGGCCACTTTACGCATGGGATTTTGTCGTCAAATATTTTTGTAATTGTGTGAATTTTAAATGCGCTTCTTTTCATAAAAAAATTAAAATCGGCCAAGCCGTTAATTAGAGGGGTCCCATGGGGTCCCCCCCCCGAGCACTAATAGAATATTTTTAAAAATCAAAGAACCATGGTCAATTTTTTTCTTGCTAATACTATGTGCACACACAAATGTAAGTAAACTTAATGTGCTGAAAACAAACAATTTCATCGTGGATGTTGCTAAACCGTTACTGTATTAACTCTATGGGAAAATGAAGTGTATTTTGCAACACCTGTAAAAGAATTTCCAAAACTGCAAGTTTTGTGTTAAATAAGTGTAATTTGGGTATTCTAGAGTAGATATCAACATAAAATAAGTTTTCAAAAAGTTTGATGTAAGCACAAGGCTCATTGGGATTTTCCGTCTTTTTGCCCAATTTTCATGTGTTTCGAAAACAATGTTTTGCCCCTAATTTGCAGTCCAAATAATAAATTCATTTTTTTATTGCTGATTTGGTGTTGTCTTATAAATTTTGTGCTAAAATTCCCTTGGGAAAGTGGTTTCCTTAGGGGAACCCCCCTTGGGCTCTAACAGGAGTGAAAACCCCTTGTCACTTCTGTGTTAAAGGTGCAATGAGAGATTTTTAAGCACCCAAATATTGTGTCATAATAGTTGTTTCATAAAGATTTAGACACTCAATAGATATCTT
Source organism: Ophioderma brevispina (assembly GCA_023653785.1). Taxonomy (NCBI): domain Eukaryota; kingdom Metazoa; phylum Echinodermata; class Ophiuroidea; order Amphilepidida; family Ophiodermatidae; genus Ophioderma; species Ophioderma brevispina. The sequence goes on along the minus strand of JAMKCH010078698.1, from coordinate 34,680 downwards.
ACCATGTATTTTGCTACAGAAATGTCTTACAACAGAGAAAAAGGGTGATTTGATTTGCTTATATTTCCATATAAAACATAAGCTGAATTTTGTATTTGCTCCTATTTGAAATTAGAAATTTCACAATTTTTGTACCAAAGAAACATTTCTCAGCTTAATCCTATCAGATGGGGATTTTTTGATGGAAAGCTTCACATCAGGGCAAAAAATCAGTACTTTCGATTTTTTAGGGACACCTGATATGTGAAACCTCTCGTTGCACCTTTAACCTGTCAGAGAGTTTATACTATCAAGGCTTCTCAAATTTGAGATTTGAAAACGTAACCTTATGAGTACCACCTGAAATAAAACTTGGTAGAACTCATAAGGTTAAGTTTTATTTCAGGCAGTATTCATAAAAAAATTGAAATCATCTATCCACCTCCATGTGTAATAATGACCACTCCCTAAATTGATAACTACTTTTACTAAGTAGTTAAATTTCAATAGAATGCAAGGTTTGCACATTACTTACCTAATAACAGCAATGAATAGGAAGATGCATGAAAGAGAAAACACAGAGAAGACAATAATTAGTTTTTAAAGTAATCAATATATAATAAAAACATGGGGTCGTGTAGACACAATATGGTATACTACAAAATACAGTTTCAATGGGATAAATATCTGGTTGATTTTGCTCAGCAAGTAAACTGTGTACTCGTGCCAGGAGTGAATCTAGTACTTGTGCACTGTGCAATAGCAAATCCAGTACTTTTGCTAAGCATGTGGTCCACTACTTTTGCTCAACAATAAAACTGCACAGACCTGTACCAGTAACAGATCCACTACTTTTACTCAGCATGTAAACTACTGTACTAGTAGAGGACCCACTACTTTTGCTCGTCAATAAAACTGCAGACTCATACCAATAGTGGATCCACTACTTTTGTACACAAGCAGTGATCCAATACTTTTGCTTATCAATAAAACTGCACAGACATGTACCAGTAACAGATCCACTACTTTTACTCAGCATGTAAACTACTGTACTAGTAGAGGACCCACTACTTTTGCTCGTCAATAAAACTGCAGACTCATACCAATAGTGGATCCACTACTTTTGTACACAAGCAGTGATCCAATACTTTTGCTTATCAATAAAACTGCACAGACATGTACCAGTAACAGATCCACTACTTTAACTCAGCATGTAAACTACTCAGACCTGCATACCAGCGGATCTACCAGTGGCAGCGCCAGACTTCATTTTCTTGGAGGGGGAAAGTGAAATTTTTGGGGCCCCCCATGCCACACCCTGGTGCCGCCACTGGAATCCACTACTTTTGCTCATCAATAAAACTGCACGACCCATACATGTAGTGGACCCACTGCTTTTGTTCAGCAAGTAGCAATCCAAACCTTTGCTCATCAATAGACTGCACAGACCTGTATCAGCAACAGATCCACTACTTTTACACCTCGCCATGAAAACTATGCAGACCCATTCTAGTAGCCGATCCAATATTTTTACTAGGCATGTTGTTATAGTATCATCCATTTGTGTTATAAAAAAAAAAAATATCATTTTAATTTTTTTTTTTATGTAACTAGAGAGATTTCTCATGGAAACGTTCTTAGCTTGTTTGTAATATATTGTGAATAAAAAAAAATAACAAAATTTTCCCAAAATGCTAAATTTAGAAAATGATCAAAATAGTTATGCTCTGAGATCTGGATTGCAAAATAAGGTAGTTTTTCCCCTTGGATGTCATCATGTAAGCTAGACAAGCCATATTATGGTCATTTATGTGAGATCCCAATTGGATAGTGTTAGGTTATCATTCAGTTCTATTTATTTCCACAATAATAATCAGAAAATAATCAGAAATACAGAATTACAGGTAAATACAAGGTGGGGTGACCAAAAAGCACACAGCTCAAAATTTCTTAGAATGGGCCAGAATGGCGCCGCTCACCTGAGGAATTTTCTCACCCGTTATAACCCTGGTTTAAACCTGGGTCAAAAAATAGATTAATTTTGAGAATACCAGTATATAAGCCTATCTGCAAGCAGACAGCACAATAAACAAACAAGCTCAGATGAGCCATACAAGCAAAGATGTTCTTATATATAGAGGCAAACGTTACGTAATCTTTTATGAAATTCCCCGTCTCGCAGTTTTGCCGACCACAAAGAAAACCTAGAGTGCCAACAATAGAAAGCAATGGCTGCCTCCGCTTCTTCCCATACTGTGGGTGCTGCTTTGCATATCCACTAAACGGTAGTGATACAAATTAATTATGTGTTAGAGGTGGCCAGGTGTAAAAATAGTGTCCTGATCATTGTCCTCAAATACTCTTTTTTCTCATAATGCAATGCGCGCTTAGGTGCCAAGATTGATTCATTGAGGCGGTTTATTTAAATCAAGACGACTGATGTGTCATTTCAATCTTTGTGGCCATGGGTAGGACAAAATTTAACCACCCAATAGCACCCAACATCCAACAACTGATATTTTGCGGATTGTTTGTATCGAATTGAATTATGTGTGTATACAAGGCACCCAAACTGATAATATTCCGTGCAACTATTCAAAATGTCACGCCCACAACGGACGACTGGTTTTGATGCGTTCAGCCAAAAAAAACACCCCTTGCATACAAGAGCCATCACAAACAACATCAAAGTATCTTGCCAAAATCCTGTCACCACCATCTATAACAGATTATAAAACCTATCCACTCTAGACAATGACACCAGTAACCTTGGAACATATGGACAGGATGCCAGTATCATCATCATCAAATCATCATCATTAATCAGCGACAGTAGGCACCTGCCAGTGATATAGCACACCCTTTCAAAGTGCCGCTAGGGAATCTACAAAAAGCTGTCCTGGGAATTACTTGTGAGGTGGTATATTAAAAGGTTTATGACCAGTGGAGTGCCCGTACCCGAGAGGACAGTCGATCCAGAGACGGGGGGCAAAATTTCCAGGTCGTTCCACCAGAGGGGGGCAAAATTGTAAGTCTTGTCCCAGTGATTTGCTCCAATAAGACTGAATTTGACAAAAGCTGTGCGTATTTAGCATGCCAATTGCCGAAATATTACTTTAATTTGACCCAAATTTATGCTGCAATGGTTAAAATTCCCCCTAAAAAAAGGAATATAATTATAAAATGCTTATTGGTCCAGATCGTCCCGCTTTTTCGATCGCAAGAGGGGGCAACTGCCCCCCCCCCCCCGCCCCCTGGTCGGTACGCCACTGTATGACCCCATGGTTGCAGTATAATATAATGTAGGCCCAAGCATTTAATTACAGGAATGTTTTTTTAATATTCATTTAAATAAAAAAAACAAGTGTTCTTGAACCACTAGGTGCTGCTTTTGCGGTCCAATTTTCCTTCACTCCTATATTAAACTTGAACTCAGATAACCTTTGACCTTTGCAGTGACACCCAACCTCATTACATATGAAGGTTCCAATGTTGCAGTATGGGGTGAGTGAAGTTTGATTTCAATGGGAATTCAGCTTTTCAATTGTCCAATTGTGCCAATTTGATGTTTTCAGCCATTTTATAACTTGACATCATATGACGTTGGTATGGACCTTGAACTAATTATCTATGATGGTTCCCAAGGGGTATCCAATGACCCATGTCTTTAGCAATTGGACTGTTACTTCTCGAATAAGGTTCTTTCTCAAAACTAACCTTTGAAAACACAGACGGCCACAGAGGTCAACAGAATTGCGGACTGGTAGGTGCTACTAAATTAATTTTGACCTTTTAATTTAAAAGAAGTATAAATTCCAACAGTTTATTTGCAGTCCACAATAATAGCCACAGGTACTTTTGAGCTATTTTTAATCTTTTACTTCACACAATTATTCATTCTTTTTTCTGCTGGTTTGTAGAAAGTTTGCCTCTACTACTCAATTGTTTATTTGTGTAAAATTACATAAATGGTCAAATGAGGTGATAAACATGATTGACCATGGTGTTTATATTGAAAGTGAACATGCATCAACATTGGTGGCCCCACAGATAAGGACCCATGGCGACATGCTAACCATGCTAAAGCATGGTTGACCATGTATACCCTGGGACCATGGAACCCATGGTTGACCATGGTAAAGACAATGGGCTGATTCATGACTGACCCATTGCAAACTCATGGTCAAGTCGGTGATGACCATGGATGACTATGTTCAGCCATGCTAAAGCAATAGTCGAACATGGTATACCATGGGGACAATGGTAACCACGGTTGACCCTGGTGAAGCCACATGGCTGTAATTGCTGACCGTGTCCACCATGGTCAACCATGGTCAAGTCAGGTGGATGGACCATGGCCTGACTATGTCCAGTCTGTTAAAGCATAGTCGAACATGGTATACCAGGGGACCATGGTAACCATGGTTGACCATGGTCAAAAGCATGGCTGATCATTGTGACCTTGCAATACCCATGGTCACCATGGTCAAGTCAGGTGATGACCATGGCTGACTATGTCCAGTCATGCTAAGTATAGTCGACTCATGGTATACCATGGGGACCAGGGTAACCATGGTTGACCATGGTCCAGCCACCATGGTGATCATTGCTGACCATTGTCAACCATGGCTCACCATGCCTTGACCATGGCTGACCATGGTTGATCATGCTAGCATGGTTTGACATTTCGCCTAGGAAGGGGCAACATCCCCACCCCCCATTGGTACACTACTGTGCTTCTTTAAATGTTCCTTTAATGGTATCTAAAAGTATACATGTGTTTTAATTGATTAAAAAAATAATGCATTTTTAAACGACACTACCTGTCCTCAACCCAAATCACACCATTTTAATACCATCAACCTGAGATGCTTGGTAACCATTAGAAACCTTGTATTTTTCTCATCTCGTCTACAAAATATTTTGACTGACTTCATTTCCATTATGATGCAATAATGGTTTGTTTTTTTACAGTAACAGAAAAATAATTTGGTACAGTACTCTATGAGCTATTGTAATACACACAAACTTACTTGTCTCAAATCTAAAACCATTTTCTCTAAATTTTAAACTACTTTTTTATAATTTAAATGCATAACATTTATTTGCTAACAAGTGCTAAGACTGAAGCAACTCATAAGGACAAAATGGGTACTTCAGTCATCACTGTCCGAATGAACACTTACTATAATGCATAATTGAATGGCGAGTCATATTTTGAGCACTGCTGTTTTCTTCCTTTTTGGGCAATTCTTCATTGGAGAAAGTAAATTTATGATATTCTCAGACTTGTCCTTCACTTTCAATCCTTTCCTGTCAAATTTTAAGATATTTTGACTCTTTGGCAGTGATCCCTGATAGTGTCTTTAACAGGAGCAGAGCAAATAAACACAGTTTTGTTTTAAAAGAGTTTGAAATTAATGTTTTCATAGAATAACACCACACACTCACACACATAGGCCAATTCTCACGAAAATGATGACGCCAATGCGGTTTTTTGCTGTCGTTGATCCCCATTTTCTTACACAATGCTTTTTGTGAATTAAATGTTTGATTGTCCATATGATCTAATAAAACCCATTTGCATAAAGTTTGTTTTCTATACTTGGTTGGGTTTTATGTGACATACATTTGCGCCTCAAACATCCAAAGGGCAACAAATGGCTGCCAATTCTCATATCCATTTTTAAAAATTCAGAAAATACTACATATCATTTCTTTGAACTTGGTTGGTAGGTTTTAACTGTGCTGAAATTCCATGATACTTGTTTAAGCTTGCATTTGCCTGACGTATAATTTTTTCCAGAACAAAATAAGGTGTTCCAATAGAATGTGTTTATTTCGTTATCCGCATCTCAACTGAATTCAAAGTTTTTAAAAATTTTTATATTTAAAACGCGTAATTAAGATAAAGGTATGGTACCTTTTAGAGGCAAACTATGAATGCTAATGGAAAATTATGCTTGCATCACCTGAAGTTGCAACGGTAACAGTACCAATAAAAGCAACTTGAAAAAAAAATTGACCATGTTTAATGGAATGGTTTTATTACGTTAATCCTTTTTCTCCGTAGTTAGTAAGGAATATCCATGTTATTAAGGTAAGTACAAGCTATCATCCCCTCACACAAACTATAGGAAACTCGAGGATATGTACTCCTGATCAATGTAGGGTGTACAAAGGTGTTTATTACGTGTATTTAGTTGCTAGTTACGTTTATACGTTATTCCCCTGATGGGCGACTGGGTTTTGTTTACATGTACATCAAAGACCCATTATCATTTGGCTTGATTTTGACCACCTATGACTTGCCCAAAATGTAAAAATCATTTTGAGTTTCCTGGTTATAACAATGACTTTGTGGCTTTTTTTAACTTTAATCGGATAACGTAATAAACAAACTATTGTATGTCCTGTCAAATCAATTAATTATTTCAAACATCATCTTAATTCATAAAATTAGAGGTGGTCCTAGGTTCTCTGGATGGAAAGAGTAATTTGTGATTTCCATGGATTTTCATTTTGATACGTAATAACCCATGTCTTTTGACACACAAATGTTTGCAGTCTGCTTTAAAAATTCTGAGAGGTGGCGTTCGCAGTTTTGTCTCCCCTTTATCAATAACACATATACCATGTTAAAATTTGCATAGAGAACAAAATTTGTGACAAAATATTTTTTGACTTTTTCAAACCCAATTGGCGTAATTTTCGTGAGAATTGGCCCTATGCACACACAAACAAGAATGCGATTAGAATCACTGAAGTGCTGCTCATGTAGGAATGTGTTTTTATATCGGTGCTCTTCTTAATTTTCTTAATTAAAGAAGAAAGTCAGCGATAACGAATATATTCCCCAATTTGTTTGAAATGCACATATTTTATTTCCAACACAAAATCATTTTAATTGGTTGATATTTATTACTCTGAGGCAAATCTTCAGAGGATATTTTCTCATTCATTTTAATTGTAATTATTATATTAGTCTGAATATATTTTAAAACTGTGAAATCTTGAATTGCTTGTATTGCAAGAAATCTTGAGGTGTGAGGTGAGCAAGAGAGAGAGAGAGAAATGGGGAGAGAGAGAGAGAGAGGGAGAGAGGGAGAGAGAGAGAAAGAGAGAGAGAAAGAGAGAGAGAGAGAGGGAGAGAGAGAGAGAGCGAGAGAAGTGGGGAGGGAGAGAGAGAGAGGAGAGGGAGAGAGAGGTTTTTGCTTTTTTGCTATGCCAAGAAATCACCCAAAATAAACGTGTTATCGGTGACACATCCCTACAGCATCTGCTTCACTTGATCATTCACTTAGACTACAAGTCCCCGTTGGCACAGTCTACTTCAAAAGAATCTTCCATGTCTCTCCAACTTATTTTTACATGTGTCATATTGAAATCATTAGTATTCACAGTGTGTTATTCGATTGGATTCTTAAGCAATGATGATGGCAGTGCGGCAATCGCCCTCTGGGTTCTACTTCTTTCGCACTTGCACACAGTTTGGTAACACGTTACATTTCATTACTTGACACTTCTCCGAGTTTGTATGCTGAGAGCGAAAATATAACATGGTCTATTAAGCATGTGGTTTAACAGTGTTTTTTTGTACTTTCTGTAAAGAAATTGATATTCAAGCTTAGTTTAAAGAATTGATTATATTATTAGGCTAAAATAAAACACAACTTTCTTCCCAATTAAAGGTGGTTGTTCCGATTTATGTGTATTGTGTTCTCTACTTGATATCGAGCCTGGCACTTGCACATACACCCCATCAAGTACCGTGGGAAACAAAAATTTGCAGTTTTGATGGTAGATGCAATAATGCATGTTGCAAAGCCCTATTCAATACTGTGCTAATAAAGTGGTTAACGACTAAAAACAGTTGTTTTTTGTTTATATCTTGGGAATGAAATGGATTCGAGGGCTCAAATTTTAGGACGACAATGAGAAAAATACGGCCTTTCATCTGACATCAAATTTGATACTACTTCTGCGTAAATCAGGGGGGTCCCAAAGACGATCGGAACACGCCCCTTTAACTGTGCATTATCTTTGAGAAAATGTGTTGTTTTCACTTTTTAATTTGAAACATTTTTAATTTTTTATTTGCTATTACTGTTTTTTAATATTGTAATTATTTATCATCATCGCTATCATCACCATCATCATCATCATCATCACATTGAAAATATTGTTTGTCTATTGGGAAATTAATTTTTACAATTTTGTACAATTTGTTAATGACATTTACGCTACTTTCATTTGGTATGTAATCAGTATTCTTCATTTTTTGCTTCATATTTTGATTCCTTGATAACGATACAAGCTTTGCAATACGAATTGATATATACACCCCTTCTGTCGAAGACTCTAGTTAAAGATGCATTTGTGATCCGATGACCAATTAAACTACTTAAAGTGACAGGGGATGATTTTTTGAGGATACAAATTTCTCATAAATTGTTGTAGACCACATACCGAGAATTTTTCTAAGGTGCATAATGACAAACATTACAAAAGAAAACACAAACTTTGTTTGAACTTGCCCGCTATCATAATCATCCCTAAAGAAAACTGTGATTTGTTTTCTTGTTATGCACAACAGAAAATTACTAAATCATCATCTTCAACATAAGATGGCGTATTCAGCTTATTCACTTTAGGGTGATCTAAGACATTAGTAGCATTTTAATATGCAAAAAAAAAACGGGTTTGAACAAAATTGGGGGTGCTTTTTATGGGAATGTCTCACGTCTCTTAAAAAAGAACCATTGAGGAGATTCCAGAAAAGAAGCGCACCCAATTTTTCTCGAACCTAGGTTTTTTACAGATTTGAATGCTACCAATGTATAGATACACTGAAGTGATACGCGTCTTATGCGCCCTAGGATGATGATTAGTAGTTTGTCGTGCATGACAGAAATTCAGGCATGGTTTTCTATGGGGAACGATACGATAGCAGGCAAGTTCAAAAACAAGGTTTGCGGTTTTCTTTTGAACTGGTTTGTCCAATAAACTTCCAAACGTTCTCGGAGGTGGTCTACAATCCGAGCCAGTGAAATTTGAGAGGAAATTCATATCTAAAAAATTCCTCCCTGCCACTTTAAGGAGTAATTCAATATTTCTATTTTTAAATTAGATTCCTTCAGTAACCATATCAAATTAACGTGATTAATATGGCCATCACCAAACATCTTAAGCAATTAATGCACAGTTACGGTATAGTATGTCGCGATCTGTTAACACACAAGTTCCTAAAACCTCAATGTCGAATTACCGTTTATCAATACTTGAATCAGGTTGAACATAAAAGCTTTCTAGCCTATTTGTGAAAATCTGGGGCTATGCGCTGGAATTACACAACATTGTATCTATGCCAAAATTTTTTTTGGCCAAATACTAGAAAAGCCCGCGGCAATCATACAGACCTTTTAAGGCATGTCTCAAATTGCAACCTCGAGACTAAATGTGCTATCTGTACTATGTTAGTAACTGAGGGGTAATTCATACGTAAGTGACAAAAAAAAAACCCGTTGCTTTATTTATCAAAATACAGATTTCAGTAGAATTATATGCATCCATATTTTTTTATTACTTAGATAGGCTGGCCCTAAAACAAGGTTTGTTAATTATGTCCAATAGGTACCCCCCCCCCCCCCCCCCCCATATGCATAAAAAATGACAGAAATATGAATAACATTTATTTAAATATGCAAATAGGCTTATTTTCAAAATTACGGCTGAAGAGTATAAAGAAATTGATTTAATTGTGATCTATGATTCTTCTGAAGTTAAAGTTCATAGCTATTTGGTTTAAATGGTAGGTGGATTAATATCTTCTCCTCTAAACCACCCATCTGCATAGTAGAAATCCAATTGAAAAAAATATGCAAATGAGTCATAATATTTATAACCTACCAGGGAAAGGACACAGCACTAAATTAATCATGCTCATCATCATCCAAGTTTAAATTCATTGGCCTATTGGTTCTAGATCGCGGAGTGGATGAATTTATTTTTAACAATTGGCTATATAGCCAAGACATAGCCTAATAAAAGGGATGCCCATAAAAACACACAAAAATAAGAGGGCAGCCCTAAAACCAAAAATGAAAGGACAAGATGGATGGAAAAGCAAAAAAAAATGGACCGACAAATGAAGAAAACAAAATCATCTTATGCCTGGCTCACCCGGTCCACCACCTGCCGCCTGCTGTTCAAAAAGACATAATCTTTGGCTTCTAAGTTGCCGAGTTACGTATTTGGGTAAAGCGATGAGAAGCATGCCAAAAATACTGGAAGTTAAAGAAAAAGTCTGATAGAGGGCACACACATAAGATCTTCTCTTTCACCACGAGTTACCTCCCTCACAGCATCTGTATTTTGGCCTGCATGCTATTTTGTACAGGTACTGATGTGAATTGTTAGAGATGAAACATTTTTTTTTTTAAAAATATTAATTCCTTAATGGCATTTTAAGGAATGTGTCGTCTCTACATTATCATGACTACCTGTACAAAAATCTCCATGAAAGCAAGGCATTGTGGGAAGACTTAATTATATCTTCTTGTGTTAAATGGATAAAAAGTAAACAGTTCCACATCTAGCAAGACTCGTTTCTACTTTCAAAATACCAAATCCATTAGGTGGAGGAATTCAACAGCATTACCACCTTCTTCATCAGAAAAGCAACAATACTGTAACCGAGGAGTCTCACAGTGTTAACAACTTCACCATGGCAACATGAACATACCTGCGGTCAATCCTATGGCATGTTCTGAAAAACCCCATGTTGAATTTACCCAATTTATTCATCCAGAAATCAGGGTAACGAGGAGAAGTAATGGGAGCCATGCATGTCTGTACATATCCTACGGCTACAAGGAGAGCATTAAATAACATTGTGTCTGAGCCAAGTCCCCTGTCAGACAGTTCAGTACGAGGAAACCTTCTAGTGAAATTTGATCTATTCTCCAAAATTGCACTGATTGGTCTACTCTCACTGCTTCATGGCCAGAAATTTTGGCTACAAATATTTTGGTTGGCAAATGTTTTGTTGTTGCAAATTTCAATTGATCATCCACACAAAGATTTGAATGAAGAACTAAATTTGCAACATAAAATGTGTGAAAAATGTACGTGAAAATGAATTTGCTGTTCCCTTGAGAGCTTGTTACTGTACCCCAAGAGATAAAAATGGTGACCTTTACAGAGTGCAATTAAAAAAAAATATATCCTGAATTATTAAAATGTATTGGAACGAGACACTGGCACAGATGGAAGAGTGCCCCTCACGATTTTGGAAATTGTTTACATGGTTGTAATGGTTGTAAAGCATTTGATATACATTAATCTACCTGAAATGATTAAGCCCAAATCAGTGCCCTTAGTGGTACACAGAATTATTTTCAAATTAAAACCATTCCAGATGCCAGATCATGGCAGATCATACTACACAAGAAAACATGTGTTGGAGTTGATGCCAATGGCACCCACCCTGTTTGACCTGTCTGAATCCTTCAATATCAAAAGCACAAAGACTACCTCAGATGCTTTTCTGCCACTCTCCATTTCTATCACTCTTATTTCGATTTAGAAAGGGGAAGGACAGTCCCGAACCGTGATGAGGGGATTTACACTTGAGTACATTTTTATCCACTGCAGAGAGCTGGTACAAAGTCAACATTACTGCGAAGAAGACATCATTTCCGCCAGTCAGCTGTTGGATCACAACAATATCAGATTGGAGAAAGATGGTGGTACACCATAAACGTGAGCAAAAATAGTTTTTGCACGTGGTTTTGCTCATAATAAAAGATCTATTCTTTCAAGATGATGTCCCTTTTTTATATTTGAATGATGTGATTGGGAGGACCGTATATATGGATAAAACTGGTCAAATACAATGAATACTAATGCTTGCAAGTAGATTTAGCTATGTTATTTCAATCAATTATGCTAAACAATATCCTTACAATAAGTATTCCTTTGAAAGAGTCAAGACAAAACAATGCACATAGAGAGGCAAGAATTACATAAATGTTGTACATAATTGGATGCAGGGAGTTTTTTATGGAAAGGAGTATATTAGATTTGAGTAGGGCATCAATACACAGACCAAACTATATTGAACGAACTTATGGAATCATTTTTGTTTCAGCAGATGTATGGACCCAATTCCCCAAAAATTGGGTAAAATTGTGTTATTCTTGGATTTTGCAGAGGGAGACACACATCCTTTTCCAATTGTACTGAACTAAAAACTTTTTTACAGGGAAGAGGATTTAAGAAAAAAAATGTAATTGAGTATCCAGTAAACATTAACAACATGTCTGGAGTAAAAAACAAGGTTAACAACATTTCACCTTTAAGACTATATATAGGTTAGAGTCAAGCACCCTCAGGAAACAAAAACCCCTTTTCACTTAATCCATAGACCTATTTATATGCCACAATTTCTGCAGAGGTACATAGTGTTGGAATTAATGTGTAGATAGGAGACTTTCATTGAAAGCTGAGGTATTAATGTAGTGGAATCGTTAGGTACTCACAATATAAAGGTGAATGAGAGATTTGGAGACCCCCAAATATTTTGTCATAAAATAATTTCATATAGATTGACACTCCAATGAGTTCTTTACCTTGTAATTGGGCTACAGAAATGTCTTAAAAGAGCAAAAAAGGTGATTTTGGATTTGCTTACATTTCCAATTAAAACATAGGCTGCAATTTGTTTTGCTTCCTAATTGAAATTAGAAAGTTCACATTTTGTACCAAAGAAACAATTTCTCAGCTTAATCCTTTCAGAATTGGGATATTTTTGATGGAAAAAACTTTACATCAGGGAAACAATCAGTAATTTCGATTTTATTTAAGGGACACCTTATAGGTGAAATCTCTCGTTGCAACTTTAAAGCATAAGAAATGAGGAAATTAAATTGTATCCTTTCGAGTGCTGGGCTTGGGAAATTAGAGCAGGTTTAATATTTTATTTCTCTTTCCCTTGAGATTATCAGTGCTGTCTCACTTTTATGGGTGAGTGAAGTGTTATTTCTCTCCTTTCCCTGTTTAAACTTAATTTGATAAAGGCAAATAAAAAAGGTGAATTCTTGTTGGGATTGCCCGGGTAGCAACCTTGATCGTTTGAAAAACTGTAATATACTGTTTTGTTCCTTGGACTAATGACTGAACATCCTCTGAAAGACAAGTGGGTGCCTGCAGTTATTTCAATAAACGTGGCCTGTTGGCAAAGAAGGCTGCGCCATTTTGCCTGTTGAGGTGTGATGGGTGTTGGCGAATTATCAAACAGCCGGGGTGCTTTGAGTCATCCCAAATGCACCAGGTAGTGGAAATTCACCTTCAATAGGGTCATAGACCCCATCACAAAATCCTATTCTCAATAATGAAAAACCCTGACTTTAATGTCATTTTAACCCCCAGAGTGGTATTACTTAGGGAAATTTTTAGCATCATTATGAAATGTCTTGTGGTCTTAAACTTGGGAATACTTTTTTTCATACGTACGGACACGTGGTTAGTACAGTACATTATAGGTACATGCTATGCATCATGGATGATTCAAAACACCGTCTAATCAAAACAGAGACAGGTGTTAGTAGTTAAACACTTCCACAGAACAAAATCGGGTTGAGGTAACTGTGGGTGAGTGGTTGACTGCCATGAAAGCAACCAATTGATGGTTTATGCCCTTGGGTTCTACCCACTAACTGGCTGCCGCTATAGGATAAAAAAAAATCTTGGGTGGACCGTACTTTTTTGCATGAATGACTGAAAAAGTGCTGTAAAATGTCGAAATGCACTAGTTATAAGTGATGGACTTCATGTTGACATGGGACACTGGTGTTCTCAAACTAAGTGGCATTTGGACAGTGAATTTGAGGCAATTTACTCCGTGCTCTTTAATTTCATCTCGATTTAGAATTACGAGCGTTTGGCGGGACTATAGGAGAATCTGTGTGCCGGTCCTGACGTCGGACAAGTTTGGTGATTCGTAACTAAAAACATTTTCTGGTCTCCTATGTTCAAAAATTCGGTTATTTGGTGATTTTGCTGACTTTGGTGTGTATGGCTGTATTTCCTAGTGAGAGTTTTTAAATGTGAAGAAATGCTCAAAGTTGCCATTTTTCCCTCGACGACTGTGTCTAAGTGAGTTAGTGGTGTGTAACACTTGGTCTTGGGTGACAGCGATGCCGGTTAGCAATGCTGAAAATGGGGATCTTATACTCTACTAGCCTACATTAATGCAATTACTCTAAAATGGGAGTGTTAAACCCACCTGGGGGCATGGGGCTTTATTTTTTACTTTATTTTTTTTCCAAATTGGGGACTATAGTTACATAGATAATCCTTATGATTTTCTTGACCCATTGTATCGAGTTAAAAATTGCCATCAGTTAAATCTGGATGGAGAGATTTAGGATTACTTTTTTCCCAACAGAAACATGATTTTCTCCCTCATTCAGGCTCTAATCAAAACAAAGAAGCTATACACAATACGTGGATCCTGGGTTTCCTACCGGAAATCATTTTTTACTGAAATTCCTATCCCACAATGCACCAACGATGTACGAGTAGATAAAATAAATAGCGCATATATATTCTATGGTGTTTTGTGTCATACGGTCATTTTTCTGTCATAACTGTGCGAAAACTGTTTGCTGTACATACATTTTACCAGTAACGAGTACTCTTTGATTGCCTTGTAATTTTTGCGCCACAAAATGTGCACGTAGTTTAAAGGAGGCGCACTAAACCGCGAGTGTGCATGGAGTGATGCATATCTACTCGTACATCGTTGGTGCATTGTGGGATAGGAATTTCGGTAAAAAATGATTTCCGGTAGGAAACCCAGGATACACGTATTGTGAATGAGTGACTATCAGAGTAAGTGAATAGTGTTGAGCCTCTTGAGGTGGACTTGGCAACATTGGGCCTACTAGTACTCTTATGTTTGGTATTTTTTTGTTTTTCAGGCAACAGTGGCTTACTCACTACACTTTATCCAGCCTGAAGTATGAAGTGACGACACGCGCGTATATCCAGTACCGCCTTTCAGTTACAGCGTGCTTGTGCTTTGACTACGCACACGCTGAAAGCCAGTACAATGCATACGCCCGCGTTGTTACTTTGTACTTCAGGTTAGACAGAGTATACCTTCAGAATGATCCATTTGAAAGTGGCCACTAATTCATCCAAAGTGACCCCTGATTCACTTGAAATACCTGTGAACCAGGGGACACTTTTTCTACAAAGTGGCCCCTAGTCCAATCTCTTACTTTCACCCTCGGTGTAAAGGGCCATCCAGGATGAATTCCATACACCGTCTATGAAAAGTACAAATAATATGGCTTCTATATGGGGGGGGGATGTATTTAATTTGTTTGGAATAACCATGGTCAATGAATGGTATGGTGGTATTTTGGTACCCGGATTGTGTCCGCCATTTTGAGTTTTTAAATAATGTATATATAACGTGTGTGATATCATCGGAAAGCCTATTTTATTATCTTTAATTTGCTGCAAAGATGATTTCAATCGGTGAAGTATAGGCCGAGCTACAGTCTTTTGAATCAAGTAGTCCGGTTTTCACCCTATCCACGGATTCCCATTTGAATGCACGGTGCCCGACTAAGCAAATGTGATTCCGTGGACAGTGCAGAAAGCCGACTGCTCCATTCAAACGACTGTAACTCAGTCTATACCTAACCGATGTGAATGATCTTTGCAGCAAATTAAAGATAATGAACTAAGCTTTCAGATGATATCACATATGTTAAATATATGTTACTTGAAAATTCAAAATGGCGAACACAATCAGGGTCAAGTTTTTTTTGACTCGCCCTGTATAATGCATTTTTTTTTCTGTTATAAGACAAGAATCTAGTGGTAAAACCCGATTGCACCCCCAGCGCACACCGAGCACACCTAGAACGGACTTTTTGTGTTAAAATACCACCGTAAAATGGGTGTTCAGGTGACATGGTCACCTGAAGATCAATGTCAAGAGCCACCGACTCAAGGAAGATAAATTGAGAATTATCCTAATACATGGCAGCACACAGATGTATCACATGGCAGCTATTACATTTATATGATGAATTATCCTGGTACCCAGTAATACAAAGTCACACTTCAAATGTCAGCAGCAGAAATGATTCAATCAGTAGGAAATAAGTAGTAAAATACAAAACAGCACCCAATTGGTGTGATATTAAAGTAATCAACACATAAGACTTCCCAAAAACTTCTCTCCTTTCATATGTTACAATGTATTTTTCCATTTTTCATCATCACCTGATACTTTTGAACAATAAACTCACCAAACTCAGCACCTTTTCCAAATTTAAAAAAGTTAAATTTTCCTCAACTCTCAAAAGAAACAAAAACGACACACAATAACAAGAGTCGGGTGGATTACGACAAACAAACATCTCCACATGCCTGAGTTGTAACATTTCCCCTATTGAAGATGGAGAAATGTGTTACAGACTGCCCGAGGCGATTATCGCACACTCAAAGACATGCGTAATGTTTGTTCTAGGAACACAAAGCAGAGAGGCAATATAGCGCTAGCACAGAGCCACCTCGCAGAAAGGAAGAGGAGTAATCTAATGAACTTCAGATTGCTAACCTTTCTCAATTCGAGAGTTTTTCTTTAAATGATTGAATATTTTCTGATACAACAAAAATGACAAAATTTATAATCCGATGGAATGTATTGGGATTATAGAATTTGTTAAAATGGTGGGAAATATACCTCTTTCTGTAAAATATACACTGTTAGAAATTTCCATAAATTAAGAAAACAGATTTCTGTAAATTTACGGAAAATCTGTTTTAGAAAACAATAAAAATAAAAAACATAAAAAATGTTAATTTACGGAAATATTTCAAAATTTCCGGCAGCAAAATTTCCGAACTTTTTTTTCCATTCTGTAATTTTAAATTACGGAAATATTCTCTTAAAATACACATTTTTTCCACAATATGAGACAAATTTCTGTAAAATTACTGTCAAAGTTCTGTTAATTGACAGAAATTCTGTAAATTTACCCTAGAAAGTCTGGAAATTCTGCTGCCAGAAATTTCCGTAAATTTTTTTAACAGTGAT
This sequence comes from Ophioderma brevispina, assembly GCA_023653785.1. Lineage (NCBI taxonomy): Eukaryota > Metazoa > Echinodermata > Ophiuroidea > Amphilepidida > Ophiodermatidae > Ophioderma > Ophioderma brevispina. The sequence goes on along the minus strand of JAMKCH010078698.1, from coordinate 17,579 downwards.
ATATCGTTCTTCCCTCTGAGGAGTGCCTACAAGGCATATGAGAAACTAGTTCACTCTCTACTGCAACTAAGTTCAATCAAGTTGGATGGTTTTGTCTAGACTTTTTTATAGGACACCAGATGGTGATACTTGCCTATGCTGTTTTTCATAACTAGTGATTTTGGGGCACCCATATATTGTGTCATATGTAGTGATTTCATATAGATAAGACCCCCAGTATATTTATTACCTTGTCTTTGGTTACAGAAATGCCTTGAAAGTGAAAACAAAATGCTATTTTTATTTCCTTAATTTCAATATAAAACATAGGCTGAATTTTGTATTTGCTCCTATACGAAATTAGAAATTGCACAGTTTTTGTACCAAAGAAATATTTTTCAGCTTAATCCTTTCACATGGGGACATTTCTGATACAAATCTTTACATTAGTGCAACAATTAGATTTTTCACATTTTTTGGACACCTGTTTGTGAAATCTCTTGTTGCACCTTAATTGAAAATTACTAAAAAGCAATAACCATCTTGTTTACCTAATAAAAGTTGCTCATTTTCTTGAAAATGAATATCAATTAGACATAGACTTCAGCAAACTAAAGATTATTGGACAAATGTACTTATCAAAGCATACAAATCACCTACTTAGCCTATAACAAAACAACACCCCAATACACACACAACATCAATACTGTAATGGTAAATGTGCACAAAGGCCAGCACATCAGTGCCCTACATGGTACACTGCACAAGATGAGGCTAGCACTCCAGCTTATATAACATCCTTGGTAATTACATTATAAAGTATTGGTACATTGCAATGCTTTATGGGATTTGGTTTAAATGCACTATCAGTGATTTGCTTAATCAGAAAATTAAAAAATCATTAAAAAAATCAGATTTTTGCATGTATGTAACAAGTACGAGTATCCTAACATACCCTGCAAATGATAAGACCAGAAGCAACCTAACATGGGCAAAATCTTAAATTTTAGTCATTACAGTCTGTACGGACACTTACTACAACACATAATTGAATGGAGAATCGTATCTTGGAACACTGCCGTTTTTCTTCCTTTTCTTTCAATTCTACAGCTGGAAAAAGTAACTTATGAGAATTCTACAGAGTTATCTTTCACTTTTAAGCTATTTCTGCAAATTTCAAATATTTTTACCCTTTCAGATAAATCACTGATAGTGTCTTTAAATCACCCTCGGTCCCAGAAAGTCATGGCTGTGAAATTTGAAGCTGTGATAATCGGTAAATTTGATGAGGCATGACGTATCCACGGGGTTACACTACACAAAATGAAAAACAACGATGAAATTCTACACTGGTCACTCTGCTGAAGTGATTGTATATCACATAAATATTAGCCAGTGTTGGTGAGGTCTGTCTGAAAGTAGGCCCCCTAGATATCAGCAATGTGAGGCTTGAAAATAATCTGCAGGTATTTTAATGTTTAAAGGGGCATTTCATGATCCACAGCCTCATCCCCCGACCTACCTAAAAAGTTGAGATTTTTATATCATCTTAATGGTTGGTCTAAGTGCCTAATCTTACGTGCAAATTCGATCTAGCCTAGGAGGAATTTGTAATTTTGTATTTTAAACGGACAGAAATTATAACACGGCGGCTATGGGGCACCGTGATGCAAACATTTGCTCATAACATCAAAACGCACCGTAAGATTCAACTGAAATTTTGGAAATAACATTTTTATCAGGGATATATCTAGTGAACCAAACACAAAAAATGAGGTGCTAAAATCCCAAAATGCACCTTTAATATTAAGCCACAGGGCAATATTGGCCAATTTGATAGGTTATCATAGGGTTAATAGGATGAGGGACAAGGTAAATATATAGAAGGTCTAGTTTGATTGGTTACTCAGAGGGCACATTATGTTACACCATATAATAAGCCTATCAGAGATACTGTGGGAAAGGTGTTAGTCCTAAGCAGGTTAAAGGCTGACTCAGAGATTTTGAAATATATTTTTTGTGTAGCAATTAAAAATAGACACCTATGAATTAAAGGGATTAGCAGCGATATTGCGAGAGAATCGAAAAATGTGGAAATGCATTTTAAATCAGGGATATGTGTGTACAAATCCATATAACTGCTTTAATGTAGAAACAAACCACCAAATAGTGAAAAAAATGAAGTATCTGAGAAATTTGTCATACCGTCTCCTGCAAATAGACATACAGCGATGATGTCTCAAATCTAAAATAAAAAGCTGATTGTGGTGTACACTAGCACAGAATAAACAAAGATCAATAATGTTTGTGTTTGAGGTCAAACTGTTTTGATCATGGTGCACAATATCACGCTTAAAATCTGGGATATTAACCAGAAAAGCGAGCAAGGGACTCTTTTTTTTATTCAAGTCGGAATTTTGATACGCACGTATAGAAATTAAAGAATCAGATAAAAAGTACTGCATTGTCTTTAATACATGGATTTCAAGCCAACCACTTGCAGATTATGTTTGCATGTCCATGCCAGAAACAAAAATATGAATTTTGATGATTTTTTCTAAGTTTCGGATTAAATAATTCAATGGCTGCTGGAAACGGCCTTCCAATATGAAATAGCCGGAAATAGTGCCATGTACGTGTCTACGCTCATCCATTAGTTGATTTATTGGTTCAGGCAAGTCAAGTTAGAGGTAATTTTCTTAAGGTGGCACTATTTCATCATGGACGGACATAAACTTAGCGTTTCCAGCTCTGCCGCTAAGTACAATCTGGGATCCTAATTCTAATTACAAAATTGCTTATTTTATGATAAATACACATTTTTTAGCATTCTCGTTCGCAGGTTTAATTTCCTAGACAATTACCAACATAACACTGCAAAAATATCAAATTTTGAAAATTGGGGGTGCTCTTCAAAAATGTGCTGTTATTGCTTTAAAATAATGCTGTTGCCGGTGTGGTATGACATGATAGATACATGGCAGAGGCTAAAATAATACCTTCATTCTCTAAATATAGCACTGATTTGTTGCTATGCAAAAACCTAACCCCCTCAGCACTACTTCCTTTCTTACAATTCCTGATTGGTTGATTATGTGTGATAGTCAATTGAATAACCAATAAAAAGAGTTTATTAAAATAGTTCAGACAAATCCTCTTCAGCTCAACTGCCTTTTTTACCGAGGTACTGACAAATAAATCATGTATAGCCTTCTCAGGGAATTAATATGACAGTGGTTGTGTCAAATTATTCACATTATTGTAATGAAGATTTTTCCTTACTAAGACACTATAAGGTGCAATGAGAGATTTCGCATAACAGGTGCACCGGTGTCCCTAAAAAATATGAAAATTCTGATTTTTGCACCAATGTAAAGCTTTTATCCAAAATGTCCCCATCTGAAAGGATTAAGCTGAAAAATATTTCTTTGGTACAAAAATTTTGAAATTTCTAATTTCGTATAGGAGCAAATACTAAATTCAGCCTATGTTTTATATTGAAATTAAGCAAATGAAAATTGCCTTCTATTTACTCTTTCAAGGCATTTCTGTAACTAAAGACAAGGTAAGAAATCTATTGGGGGTCTTATCTATATGAAATCACTACAATACATATGGCACAATATATGGGTGGCCTAATATCTCTTGTTGCACCTTTAATCACTCTCTTAAACATTTAAATCTTCTGGTTCTTCAATAACAATATCCACTCTACTGTAACTTGATTTCTGCCAAATTAAACCACCACCACCACATCATCGCAAGGAAGCGCTTCACATTTCCCAAAGACACTACATCCACACTTGATATTTTCTTAAGATGCTATATCTGCACCTATTAAGAAACTTAAATTAGCCTCTCTGGATTTAATTACTCTATATTGGTATCTGGTGACAATTGAAGACTGAATAAAAAGTGGCTAAGTCAAATAGCTGCCTCCTGTCACTTTTTAGCCAACTTGTTATTTTTAAAGGAAAAATTAAGGTTAATTTAATTCAGTTGAAAAATAATCCATTTTGGATCATCTAAAACTTTTAACAAATAAACAAATATAAGCAAATACTTTCTATTATTCATCATCACTTTATTGCAATATTAAACTTAGAAATTTCGCGGTTCGGGCTTCGCGCTCGCTATATTCAAAGAATATAGCTGTGGGACCGCCCGCCGCCCCAGAACCTTTGACCCTTGGCACGTGACATTTGACTAATCCACATATGAGGGGTCGCATGGTGCCACCTATGACAAAAAGTTTGGTTCCAATGAACTTCAAGTTTTCAATTTAGATCAATTTTACATTTTAGCACCATTTCAATTGACCTCACATGACATTTGACCTTTCAACATGACCTTTGACCTCAGCAACATATGAGGGATCCCATTGTACACCTATGACAGAAGTTTGGTTCCAATTGAGTGAAAAATTTTCAAGTGAGGCAATTTAAAAAAAACTTAACAATTTTTGACACACACTCCACACAAACACACATACACACATACATACACACGCACAACGGCGTGCTAAGTTGGTCCTGCAGCTATAGCTGGCGGCCCCACAAAAAGAAAACCAATAAAAGGATAAAAACATATTTCAATGCATCGGACAGACCTTATTAGTGGTCATGCAGGGGATATATTAATATATACAGATAATTACATTTAAAAGCTATTGACATACAAGAAACATTAAGTTTTTTTACAAGTGGCTGACCAGCAGCCAATTTAACCTAAGTGATATCAAGGGCCATTGCACTGTGCCCAAGTCTGTTTCTGCTTAGTATAGTATTTACAATGATGAAATGACAGCGAGTTTGGAAAGAATTAGACGAAACAATTTCAACGAAATAGGTGCATGAACAATTGAAATAAATTTTTTAAGTCTAGTCAAATTGTCCTGCAAGATAAAACCTTGAGATCCTATTTCAATGGCAAAGTAGGAAACTTCAAAATCATTTATCTGAATATCAGAAATTATTGAGGCATATTTGTTTGATTTGTAAGTGTGGGCGCTGACAATATTCTGCTCGAATGGTACAGAAAGCTCTAAAATAACAAGTTTGCGTAACCCCTCCCAAAAGATGCATAAGTCAGGGATGAGGTTTGTTTGGGAACATTCTGTTGGAATAGTAGTCCCAGAAGGATAACCTGTAAAACCTGGAATATCATGAATTATTTTAAAGGAATTCTTCTCAGATTTGGTAAGCCCAAACGGGCAATTTTGATGATATAATTAAGGATGTTATTGTGGCGCCAGGTATAGCGGCCTTGCTCCAAGAAAAATTTGCAAGAGTTCAAGACATGATTAAGTGTTTCTTTGTTCTTGCAATGGGCACATTTATTGGTGTTTGACTTACCCCATCTGAGAAGATTAGTCCTAGTGTTAAGGGAATCGGTGACCGAATTGACAAGAAATTGACAAGAAATTTACAAACTCTTACATGAAGGTTGAAAATAATACTACGCCATTGAACGCATTTGGACTCCAAAGAAAGTAGCTCAAGAAATCTACCTTGAATAGCAAGATTTTTGACGTGATTCTTCCAGAAAAAGGCCGTGGAATTTGAAATAAAATCTTTAGCCATAGATTTCAGAACCTTTGGTTTGTTTGAATTAGCTTTAACATCATTGTATATTTTTTCACTATTGACAATAGTAGATTTCTTTCTGGACCAAGTTTCCTCCCTCGCAATTTTTGAGTCAAGGCAAAGATTTTCTAAAGGGTCTCCTTTCAGCCTTGCTGAAATATGAGCGATGGTATGGCATTCAGCATAGAGTTTGGAAATTGACTTAATGTTTAGTCCATTTGGCATGAAAATTAATGCTAGAGTAGCAGGATGAGGGAGACCAAACCATTTTTTCAGAAAACGATTAGCGGTAACGTCAAGCATATTTAAATGCGTTGAACATAAGTCGTTAACTGTTAAATGAAACCTAAGTTTAAAGAAATAACAGCACAATTTTTAAGAGTGCCTCTGATGATTTTCACAGTTGCGTTGGTAATACAGCTGCACAGTTGTGTTGGTAATTGTCTAGTAAACTATACCTGCAAATGCTAATGCTCAAAAGTGTGTATTTGTCATAAAAGAAGTGATTTTGTAACTAGAATTGGAATCCTGATTGTAATTCAATGGCAGAACTGGAAATGCCAATTTTCTGTCCGTCCATTGTGAAATTAGTGCCACCTCACAAAAATGACCTCTAACTTTACTTGCCTGAACCAACTGAACAACTAATGGATGAGCGTAAACATGTACAAGATGCTATTTCCTGGCTATATCATATTGGAAGGACCTTTCCAGCAACCATTGAATTATTATCAGACATTAATTATTCTAATTACAAAATTCCTTCATCTGCGATACTTACACATATTTGAACTTTACCATTCAAACGTATAGTTTACTAGCCAGTTACCAATATGCAACTGTGCAAAAATCTCAAAATTTTTGGAAAATTGGGGGCACTCTTCAAAAGAATGTGCTGTTATTGCTTTAAGGTTCAAACCCAATTAAAAGATATAGAATACATAAATTTATAGGAACATTCATCACCATGATAACTTCATTTCAAAATTTTACTTGAATCCAACATATCATTTTAGTGTGAGCAATAATTACATTAGCCATAGGCTTAGGGAGATTTTCAGGATTGGGTGGGGCCAGCTGAAGGGTGATTGAGATCAGTAGCCTCTGCGAGGCATGGAGCACCGAGGGAGGAGGGTGCGGGAGAGGGGAAACTTTGGAATTTTTAGTAAAAGAAATTTAAAGATTTTTGGAGGGCACCCCCCCAAAAAAAATATTGGGGTCCCAGCCACCCCCACCCCCACTACCATGCCTCCTTTCTAAGCCTAAGTTAGCCATATATTACTGTACATATAATTTCTGGTAACCGCAAGCAACCCACATTCATGTTTGTAGCATCACAATGGAAAACGAGAGCATCAAGGATGCTGTGGCTTACTCCAGAGGTGTGGTGTTGAGTTGTGCAATGAAGTGAAACCACTTATAGGTACAAGCAACAAATGGCATGCTAAGTGGTAATTCCCATATCCTAACGTCCCTTAACTGGGCTATTCCATGTCAACACTCGAGATGTGCACCGCAGCATGTCATGGATTTTTTCTTTTTTGGTGTGATGATAGATATTGATGAGAAATGAAAATCTTGAAATTTTGAGCTTCATACCGCCTTTCGGTTTCCCGCAGGAGCATTCAGAAATTTAGGTGGGTCACCATCAAACATGCTGGGTCTGATTCACAGACAATTTGAGATGGCCATAAACTTGCAATGGAACCTCCCAACATCTTGAAATCACTATCTGGATTTTTTTTTTGTGTGAGAATTCAAATCTGGCATCAAAATGTGATAGCCCTTTACTTTAAAGTTATTTGATGAGTAGAAATGCATATCTTTCATGTGGGAACAAGGTTGGGGGAGGTTCAAACTCCGTTCCCATATTTTTTTAATGTCTGTTTTCTTGTTAACCAGAGTCGCACTGCCGACTTTCGACCAGTACAATAATAGATTACATTAGGTTTAAAGCGAGTTAGAGCTATTGAAAATCCTAATGTTGCATTTGACTGTATTGGCCCCCCCTGAAATTCAATGTTGACATTGACCACCCCTCTACTTCAGATATGTGAAGATACATCATCAAAGAACTATTCTGAAAGAATCAGCTTGTTGTCTCATGTCTTCATTGTTTTCGCACAAAATACTTTTTGCTGTACCCCATAGAATGGACTGGTGATATACGCTGTGCTGACAATGACCTCTGGTCATGTATACCTTTGTGTGTAACTTGCGTGTTGTATTTGTTGTGAAAACATAAGACAACTAGTTTTTCAGGGAAAGTTGTTTACTGATATCTTCACCATATCGTAAGCATAGGGGCGGTGTCGAAGGTCAACATTGGTTTTCAAGGGGGGTCAAAATGTGTCAGTATAATTAACCATTTTTCAAGGTCTGTTACCTCACTTATTACTGTTCTAATGTGGTTTCCATAATGTATTGGTTAATTTGGTTTAAGTTCTACTATGTACTCTGCTTGACCAAAAGATGGACATAAAAATGTCAACTTTTGGAGTATTACCCCAGATTTGGCACAAATACAAAGGCACCATCTTTATGCCTCCATTAACTCAAAATAAACACGCTCTTAAACTTCAATGATGCCAGATTGGAATCTACACCAAATAATACCCATAGATAGTGATTTCAAATTTGTTGAAGGCTCCATTACGACTGTGACCTCGCAACATAGCGTTTCACATTGGGCGGCACTTTTGAATGTGACCCCCTAAAATTGCCAAGTGCTCTAGGGAAAGAAATGGACTATGCGCTCAAATTTCAGGATTTGTTCATATTTCATCAATGTCTCCCACCACACTTACAGCGAAAATCCTGGACGTGCTCAGTGCACATATCAAATACTTATAAAATTTTTGTGTCTGTACAGGATCTCCTGCAACTTGGTCTTTGTTTTTTTTTTCAATTTTGGTTTCTGGCTTTCTTAATAAACCCGTGTTACCGGGGGGGGTGGGGGGGGGGTTGGTGATTCCAGGCCCAAAAAATAAAAAATGGGTCGCCACAAACTGCAGGAAGGGGTTGATTCCAGGCCCAAAATGGGGGCCCTCCGAAACTAGGTTTTCAGAAAATTTCAGAAAATAAGCTTGCAATCTCCCTCATTTTTTCAGCTACTATTTTTGAAAATTTGGTAGAATATGGCTTTGGACATGCATGAAAAGTAGGGTCTCTGGAAAATTGAAATGGTCCTGAAATGGGGTCACTGAACTAAAAATAACAGCAAGTAAACCTTGCGCGTAATCCCCCTGGCAAATGGCAGTATACACAAGTGGTTAGTTGGCACGGCTGTCAGTTGCAGGGCAACAAAATTCAATAAATTGTTCGCATGGGATAATGATCGAGAATGTAACATTTTCTGAAAAGAAAGCCGAACAAAGGGGAAATGACTGCAGATGACCTTTGACCTGTATGTAACCTTGACCTCAACAACACATACAGGAAACCCTATTGCACCTTCGACCCAAGATAGGTGTGAATCGGACTTCGACTTTTCAAGAGACCAAACACAAAAACTCCCAAACTGAACATGACCTCAGTTGAGCCTTTGACCTTTGTCCATGACCTTTGACATCATCCAATATTGAAAGGAACCCCTATTGCACCTTCACCCCAAGTCGGTTAAATCGACTTAAACTTTTCCCCCCCAAAGGGAAAGAGGGGGAAGCGATGCAAAAACGAAAACTAACCAAGGGAACTGACCATGACCTCATATACCTTTGACCTTGGTCCATGACCGTTTGACATCATCCACATTGAAGGAACCCCTATTGTCACCTTCACCCCAAGTCTGAATATGATATTGGATGAATTGAGTAGGATACAATAATTTATCGGTCAAGCTACGAGTTTTGAAATATTGCGCGGTCTCGGAGCGACGGCTCAATATTTTCAAAACTCAAAGCGAGACCGATAAATTCTTGTATCCTGCGATAAAAATCATCCAATATTATCATTATTATGTTTTCAGAATCTGCTTAAAAAACCTGCTTCATTTCGGAATAACAGATCCTATAACATTAGTGAAAATATAAACACCACATGTAACTATCAATATTTGAAAAGTGAACACAGGAAGTATCAAATAAATTGTACCACTAGTAAAACTAAAGAAAGTGAGCCATAGACACCAGGACACCACAAGAAAGGGAACCAAGAGACCCATGCAAGAACCACCCACAAAATTTCAAACAGTATACAGCAAAACCCAAATAATGACCCCCAAAGAAATGAACATCCTAGACGACTTCAATGCCAATCAAGCCTCCCCAGAAAAACTCCTGTCCTGGTCTTTAAAACTCATGTCATGGTCTCAAAAACTTGAACAGACTTGAACAATATTTAATATTTAACATTAAAGACACTATCAGTGATTTGCTAATCAGCAATCGAAAAAATCATCAAAAATCAGATTTTGCATGTATGTAACAAGTACAGTAGTCCGTAACCTCCGCTGCAAATGATAAACTCAAAGCAACTAATAAGGACATAATCGGAGATTTTAGTCATTACTGTCCCGTCGGACACTTACTACAACACTAATTGAATTGAGGATCGTATCTGAACACTGCCGTTTTCTTTTCCTTTTCTGCCAATTCGGCCGCTGGCAAAGGTTACTTATAGAATCTACAGACTTACCTTCACTTGAAGCTCTTCCTGCAAATTTCAAATATTTTTTCAATCACTGATAGTGTCTTTAAGTGTGTACAAAGTATAGGATGGAAGATTCTGAAAACTAATAATGGTTTAATCGACTTAAACTTTTCAAAGAAGACGCACAAAAAAACCTAACCAAACTGAACATACATATACAGCATCCAACACATACATACACCTACATACCCACCCACCTCGCTCATATCCCCCCTCTGCTTTTCAACCAGGGGATAAAAAAGACCTAAAATTATGTCTTATAGGCGGCATATAACCATACTTCCTCCTCCCAATGTGAGAACCTACCTCCCCAACCTGTACATTTGGTTTTTGCTGTCATACCCACTATTTGTAAACATTTTAATTTTATGTACCAACAGTTTTTACCATTACAATTAATTTCCAATCACCACGCACACATGTAAACACACACAATGCACACATACACTACCGTTCATAAATGTGAGGAGTGGCATTCCAAGGAAAAAAGATCAGTTTTTAGTTGTCATACAAGAAAACTTTCTAAATTTAAGATGGAACATACTCCATGTGTGACAAACTCATATGCCCTGCAGGCCATCTATGCCAAACAAACACAGGCCAACACAAATAACCGCATGTGGTGTATATCACTTAGACTTGACATTACGAAGACCTTGATGTCCAAAAAGGGTTCCCGGTTACTTGGTAGAGACCCTACTAACTGCAGTTGCCAAGAGTTTCCAGGCAACTACAGTGAACCAAGAGTCTTGACTATAATTGATTTTAGTCTTACATAAATGTGTTACAATGTAACACTTTCTGTTCGTTTCTTGATAGTTATGCCCTGTTGCTTGCGTGTTAATGTATTCCAAGGGGGTGAGGTTTTGGGCCCTATAGACCTTTTCTTCGACTCCTCCATATCAAGGCTTTTGTTTTTTTAACTGTGTAGTAATTGGAAATAAAGTTTGATGAGCATATTGATCTGTCACCACACTCTCAGATCGACTTACTTCGAAGCAAAAATAGCCAAAGCATTTTTAATTTTTCATTTTTTAGTAGTATTGAAGTTGCTACACACAAAAAATAGAGATAGCAGCTAATCGACTTAAGTACTTCTGCTCTTAATGTATATAAACAAGTGTTTAAAGGAGCTCTTGACACCCATTACAAAGAAATAATAGATATATTGTTTTACCATTAATTTTATAATATCTAAAGGAGGGAGTGACCGATAGAATATGGGACCTGGGAAAGAGCTCATAAAGCAAGCCTTATTGCAGCAATAAGGGAAAACTGTTAATATAAGAGTATATTATAAATATATGTGGATTGTTCTTATTTGATTGGAACCAAAGTAGTGTAACTCTAAAAACTATTAACTGGTCAACAGTACTGTACACACAACAAGTAGTTCTTCATTTCTGAAGCATTACAACCTATACACAGGCCACTTTTTTTGCAATCTACCAGGGTTGTATTTAGAATAGGATTGGATAGGATGTGTGAAATATTCAAAGGCAACGTTACTATGTTTTCAATATACATAATAATAGCAGAGATAATAGCAGAGATTTATATAGCACCTTATGCTATTGGCCTCTAAGCGCTTTCACAAATGGCCGCTGACACTGTGTCCCAACCATACCATAAAACATTGTAGCATCATTTCAAGGGATGCAGCAGATTGGGATCAAACGCTTTCCCTTATCAGCAAACATACATCGAGAGATAACCAGCGAAGCCGGGACCAGCTTCACAAATATCGCCTGGGTAACATCGGGCAATAAGCGGTTTAGTTATCGTCCAGGGAAAAGACTACCAGACACAGCTGAACTATAACAGGGCTCCAACGCACGCCTTTGATAGCATGGATGAGTCCGACGCGCTACACTGATTGGTATATCTTGTTCTGGTATTAGCATCTTCATAAGATTAGCATTTCATTTAAAGTGTCATTATGTATAGTTACTTCACTGTAGAAACATGTTTAGAAATTCTGGAGTGTGTTTAGATGGGCTAACATTTAGGATTTAAACACAAAACTTGTGTTTAGAAGCTTTGTGTTTAGCATCTAAACATCTAAAATGCCCCTTCTAAACATGATATACACATTAATTCCTAAAAACATAATAGCCATATAAACTGTCCAGAATCTCTAAACATGTTTTTCACAGTTTTTATAAGATAGTATTTGATGTGATGTGGAATTCAATTTCACATTGCTTTATCTTCTTTGTTATTTATAAATGTGTTTTATTAGGAAATAGCATTTTGTACCATACTACTATTTCAGTAGATGAAATTTGATACAATGCACAATTTATCATTGCTTTCTGTAAATAGCATTTGAGGCAATGGGTAATTTATCATATCAACTCTGTCAAATATTATAAAGCACAGAATAGGAATTTCACTGTGCCCCCCACCCAAAAATTTCACTTTTCCCCATTTGTCCCCCCCCAGAAAAAGAGGTCTGGCACCGCCACTGAATGCACATCACTTGTGTTCTATGCAGATGGGAGCTATGAGCAGAGCCAAGTTAGACCATTTTAGTTGGCATACTTTTCTTGGTCAAGATCTAAGAACCTGTATTCACACTGTTTTGAATGTGTACTTTTGGCAAAAAGAGGGGCTAATATTGGTGTTTTGACTTTACCAGATGCAAGAATCCTATATATGATATTGACGGTCTTCAGTAGATAGTAATTCAAGGCATTTGCGAAGTTTTGGTTTTTACGACAAACACTGAGGAAATGGTGTTAGTTATATTACTTCATCAGACAATCTAAGAATAATTCACAGAGTCCCAAAATTATATTTTCAGTAGATACAATACATTTACCCTATGCGGTGCAAAAAGCTTTCTTCAGTTTAACAACATTTAGCAAAAAGTGTAATTCATTTAGGTATGTACTCTGTAGTAGGAAAGCATACAATAATAATATTGCCAAAGCCATTGCACCGATCCCCCCAAAGCATCTCATTCGGTTGCGCCCATTTACATCCGGGGAACTTGTTTACACATAAACCAAATTGTTGTTCGTTCGCGTCATCCGAACCGTGTAAAAATTACAGATTGATTAAGTTTTGAATGATGCAATAAATAAAAGGAAATATCAAATACCAAGCAAAATTTCTTTACCATATTATGATTTACAAACTGCGCTTGCCTCATAGCGGAAAAACTATCAAAGTATAGTCAAACCGGCAGATTTGACAATGGGATTTAGCACCAAAGTGTCAAGCAGTATGGACTCATGGCTGTTTTGGTTTTATTCAAAATGGGTCAACGGAAAAATGGGTCAAATGATGCTTATCAAGTGACAAACAGTTTTCAAAGCTCGGCAAATGACATTTTAGAATGACTGGGGTTAAACGTGTAAGCCGTTGTCAATGGAATAATTTCATTTTTTATTTCAATAGGTTATAATTCCCAAACTAAACTTATGCTCCATAAAATACACCATGCTAGAGATTTTTGTGTTTGAGCTTTTGAAATTGAACAACCAATTTCAATCTTATTTAATAGGTTATTCTCAAAAACCCCCCCCAAAAAAAAAACTTTAATATTTGTGTGTCAGTCTGTTAACTATAGCTACAGAGTGTGTGTAATTTAGACTGAAAAATGCGAATTAACTAGATGATGTACACCAGACAGTCTAAGTGGTATGGTTGGCAAGGTTGTAGGGGACTATTCATAAGTCCTCGTCCAATACAAGGAAAGGATAAAAGTGAATACTGATGGGAAGGGGCGAGAGGCATGGCAGAGCCTCTAAATCTCTCTAAATGCAGTGGCGTACCGGGCAGTCGATCCAAGAGGGGCAAATATCAAGTAGTCCCGCCAGAGGGGGCACATTTGTAAATCAGTCCGGGGATTTGCTCCATTAACCTGAATTGCGACCAAAAATTTGCGCGATAGCACGTCGACGCGAAAACATGCGAAATTTACTTTAATTTTGCTAAATTTTCCCCGAAAAAGATGGAGTAAAATCGCAAATTTTGGCCATATGGTCCTGCTTTTTCGAGCCAAAGGGGGGGGGGGGGGGGGGGGGGGGGGAGGGGGGCAACTTGCCCCCTATGTGCCCCCCCCCCCCCCCGGTCGATTAAGCACTGATACATGTTAATATTTTAAGATGGGACAAACAATATAAATGGTCTGTTGTTTAATATGTGAAGCACTAAATTTAATAGCGTATGCCGTGTTGTGTTTGTTTGTATCTCAGTTTTCTATAACTATCGTCGTTAATGGACTTTTACCAATGTTTCAAAAGTTGTCTTAAGGACATCGTTTTTGTCAATCATTCTAAAATCTTGATGCCCAGTAATAATAGGGGAAAGACATGACCATGCCATTCCAATGTAAAAATACAGTGATCCTCAGACCAAGGTTTTGGAGAAAATAACATGACTTATCTAATAAAGATAATCAAGTGATACATTGTAAACAGCTTTGGCCTAAAGGCATTACTGAAGAGTAAAAATGATAAATTAACCCGCCAAGTAATAAATTACCCATGCAAGATGTGCCTAATGCTATCACTGAAGATCGCAAGTGATAAAGTCCATTGCCAAAAGCTACTCCTGAGATAGCAATGTGAGACATGGACCATTGCCTTGATGCGTATCTACTGAAGATAGCAATGTAATAAAGTAACCCATTGCCTCAAATGATATCTACTGAAGATAGCAATTGAGAAATTACCCCATTCTTAGATGCTGTCTACCCTAAGTAGCAATGTGAGAAATTACCCATGTCTTAAATGACTAATCTATTGAAGATAGCAATGTAATAATACCCCCATTGCCTTAAATGCTATTTACGGAAGAGATAGGAATGTGGAAAATTTACCATTGCCCTTATGCTATCTACTGAAGATAACAATGATAAAAGACCCATTGCCTTAAATGCTATTTACTGGAAGATAGCAATGGATAAATTACCATGCTCTAAATGCTATCTACTGAAGATAACAATGTGAAAATATGAACCATGCCTTAACGCTATCTACTAAGGATGTAATGTGAGAAATTACGCTCATTGCCTCAAATGCTATCTACTGAGGATAGAAAGTAATAAATTACCAATGTGTCATCAATGCCATCTACTGAAGAGTAAATGGAGAAATGACCATGCCTTAAATGCGTCTACTGAAGATAGCCCCACCAAGGTAAGAAGATTACCCTAAATTATAAAAATAATCATCTGTATTGTGTCCAGACAATTGCTCAAAAATAAATTATATAACATATATATCCTCAAAATGCTATCTAATGAGTAGGAAATAATAAAAGGCCATTGTTTCAATTGCTAAATGCTGCGCTAGCAAGGTAATAAATTCCAAATTTGTTAAAATGTTATCAA
This sequence comes from Ophioderma brevispina, assembly GCA_023653785.1. NCBI lineage: Eukaryota > Metazoa > Echinodermata > Ophiuroidea > Amphilepidida > Ophiodermatidae > Ophioderma > Ophioderma brevispina. The sequence goes on along the minus strand of JAMKCH010078698.1, from coordinate 2,021 downwards.
TGTAAAATGCAATCTAGCAAATAATACACTCCCCATAATACTATCACTGATAGATATCAATATAATTTACCTATTGTATTTCATTGATATCTTGTCAAGAATAACACACCATACATACTATCCCTGAGGATAGTACAAGTACACCATTTGCTTTAAACAGCACTGCACTAAAGGAAGTATTTAATTTAATAGGATGTTGTATTAAGGTTAGATACCTAAATTATGTACTATCAAAATCTTAGTGAATTCTATATACGTCCTGCTAGTAGAAATGACTTGGATGCTTACCAGTAAGGATATCAACAATATTTACCTAAGAGGTATAGTTCAACAATTCACTTGACTTGGTCTGTAATTTAAGAAAAGGACCGGGACTTTACAAATACATGGAGGACATTGGTGTCAATTAAGATGTTGAGACTTCTCTAAATGAGCGGGGTAAATATCAGGGCACTCTAGAGGTCATCAGTTGGATCAATCTAATTTATCCGTCTAGCTCACACGGTAATGGAAGAGAGCTGTATCTGCAGTAACTTTCGGATATTGTATTGCTTTAGAAGAAAAACTGTTACAATTAATAAAATTGCGCAATGCCAATGTCCTTTCATGAGAGGGTGGCTCTGAGGTTTAAATTGGACCAATCTTAACAAGTGATGATATTTTATAAATTTTTTCCTTTTGCCCCCCACAAAATTGCCATTATTGTAAGGCACTTAAAATTGCAACCATATGCGAACCACCAATTTGCACCAAAGAAATTTTCCCAAATGAAAAAAAGAAGAAAAATATTTTCAAAAAAAACGGAAAATTAAAAAAAGCCCCAAAAATAAAAAAAAGAAAAAATAAAAAACTGCTAAAAAAAATGCTCTGGCATTCTGGCATCAGTGTACATGACCCCATATATGACATAGCTACTCTATTTGAAATAGAACACACACACACATTCTATGTTAGAATACTCCCGTTAAAGGTGCATGTTCCAATTCATGTCTATTGTGTCTTCTACTTGATATTAGAGCCTGAAACTTGCACATCTTGCCCCATCAAGTACAGTGGGAAACAAAACTTGCCAGTTTTTTATGGTAGAAAGAAGCAAGTTAATGATATTACAAAACCTATTCAATACTTTGTTGATATTGATGGTTAAACCATTAAAACAGCAGGTTTTTGTTTATATCTTGGGGAATGAATGGATTTGAGGGCTCAAAATTTCAGGATGACAATGAGAAAAATACAGCCTTTATTTGATATCAAAATTGATACTACTTCCGGGTATACAGGGGGGTCCCAAAGACGATTGGAACATGCACCTTTAAAGGACACTATCAGTAACCTTTTACAGAAAGAGTCCCAATTATTTAAAATTAGCAGGTAGAGGCAGGGTTATTCTTTTAAGTTTATTTTTCCTAAAATTAACAAAATAGCCAACAATTCTAACTATATGGAATCCCATTTAGTTATGTGTTGTTAGTAGTGTCCGTACAGCATTTAAAGGTCAACGAGGAGATTTTGAGGCAACCAACATATTGGGCATCATATTAATTGCTTATATATTAGACACTCAATAGATTTCTTGCCTGTATTCCTACAGAAATGTTTAAAAGATGAGAAAAAAAGGCGATTTGATTGCCTATAATTCAATGTTAAACATAGGCTGAATTTCCGTCGTTGATCCTATACGAAATCAGAAAATTTTGCAATTTTCTACCAAAGAACATTTCTGGTTAATACCTTTCAGATGGGGAGATTTTGTTGGAAGATCTTTACGCGGGCAAAATCAGTACTTTCGATGTTTTAGGGGACACCTGATATTTGAAATCTATTCGTGCACCTTTCTGGACTTAATATTACTAAAAGATCAGATTTTGTCTATACTAGATTGCTTTCTATCTTATCACTGTAGGGCTTGTTAGGATAACTCTACTGTTACAGATATGCCTAAAATGATGATTTTGAAAGATTTTGTCAATTTCTGAGTAGAACTCACTGATGGTGCCTTTATATATTCCACAGAGGGGCAA
>JAMKCH010078687.1:0-45010 GCA_023653785.1 Ophioderma brevispina | reverse complement strand
AGCTTTCTCGAGTCAGTGACGCCAGCACGGTCAGGCAGGTTTATGTTTAGCGGGCATCTAATGCGGCTTAATTTTTTAAAACTCGTCTAAAGCCCCGAGACATGCGGCCTTCATATATCGATCAATCAACATTCCTATCCCTGTATTATTCATCCGTCCTGTTTGTTATTAAAGAACAGTTTGTATTACGATTCTCTCCATGTGGATAGGGAACATATAGGCCTACATTATACAGAAATATTGAATTATAAAATGGACCGGACTATGCAAATCACGCACGAAATTGGAATATAAGTGATATTGTAACTACGGAACTACAGCACATTAGGCCTTATCGAGACGCCATCGCCATTCGCCGTGAAAGAATTGATAGCTATTGAGTTTGTGCACACAATAGTGTTATGGGCGCAACACCAGTAAATAACTGCACCATTGAAATACACGAAAATATTCCTGATTTTGAAAGCGAGATTTCGAACTGAAGTGGCAACATTTTGCTAGAAGTTATGTATCAATGGATTGCAAATGGATGAAATTTAAACATTTCAATGCATGGGGGGATCATCGATTGGTTTTGCCTATACGAGAGCCTAAACAGCGACCTTGCCATTTTCTATTGGGCGTATTTAGGCCATCTTCTACCACGAGGGTCTACTTCTACGTGAAAATAAAATTTTCAATTTCATCGTATCCAATGTGTGTAAGGACAGTGTACCTTTTATTGAAACAAATATGGGCCTATTCAGAAACTCACAACGGATCGTAACACATCTCAAAATTAGATCTGTTTTTTACCGGAAGTAAAACAATTAAATGAAACGTGGTGTTTAGTGTTGTGCGCCCTTATGTTTGCAGGTACTCTTCAGACTGCACACCACAAAATATATTGCCTTCTGTTTACGTACAAATATGGCCCTTATTAAACGTCAATAGACGGGTTACTCAGGTCTCCACAGACATTTCGATCTTCGTTCATATCTTACTGATTTCATTGAAAAAAATTAACACGAATTTGGCCAAAAAGTGCCTGTTTGTTTCTTTTTTCAGGGACCTGACACTTTTTTAACTTTTTCTAAAACACCTTTCAGGCCAGAGGGTGTCAGACAAGGTCTATTTAGTGATGTGGAGTCCAAGGACAAAACCTTTATGAGTCAGGTGCCTTATGGTGGGACACCTTTGCGGTACGAACCCCAATTTTTTGTGATTTACCCTGCTTTTCACTTATTTACTATGTATTCAAAACCTATAACCAATCTGACCCCATAAAACTATATATTTTTGGAAAGCTTATGGTTCAAGGAATTCCGATTTGCTACAGGAGTTTCATGATGTATCAGGGTGGTCACTAAAATATATAGAGTGAGATATGGAAAAACATTCCATTTGTTATCACATTAACTTAATTGTATTTTCTCTTGTGGTAAAGATATCTTAAAACCAAGTACATATTATTACAGGGTACCATCCATAAGCTTTGATTAAAATATAGAATATAATATGTTTTGTTGAGATCCGATGGTAATACAGGGTGCACAAAAAATACTGGTAACAAAACTTTTTTACAAATTTAAAAAAAAAAAAAAAAAATTGAATATGTTATAAAAATGATAAAACAGGCTTCTCTGGTGGAATTGGGGACAATCAATAAGTATGGTATGTCATACAAAAGTTCCCACAATTGTTAAAAAGGTATCGGGTAGTGTACGAAACATTCAAAACATGTCAAAGGTGCTATCAATGCAGAGCACTTTAAGTCTTTCATGGGTGTAGTTGGCATGAATAGCCCAAATCAATTATGTCAACTTCAAGTAAGAGCTTTGTTTACTTTTTTAACTAAAGTTTTGAATACATACAGGGTGTCTAAGTTAATATAGTCAACATGTGCTGTCAACGTGTGACAGCGCAATTAAAAAATATGAAGGAATGAGGATATCAACAGTAGGGGTATTTTATGACATTTTGCAGCTTATTGTGACCTGATCATTTACTATATCTATGATCACACCATAACTGGGGCAATGTAATGTTAGGTCAAATTTAGCACTGTTACTAGCAACCAATAGTGTTTAAGGTTTTATTATTTTTAATTAATTAACCAATTAACCCAATGTTAATTACCATTTTTGTGAAGACCTTGTAAGATTAAGGGCTATATTTAAGTTTGGCAATTATTTTACATGGACACTAATATCCTTCGGATTTTGTTAAATTTTCCGTAAGAGTATGAACATGGGCGGTCGTGACCTTTATCAACCTAATCAGTAATTCTGGTTTAATTGCAAGGAACTTTACAATTAAATTTGAAGTTTGCTTCAAAATTAACCAGATGGCACCAGGAAAGGCTAGTATTATGTTAAAAGCACATTCTGTATTAAATTACACACTGGCAATATGTGTCAGAAAATAAATTCCTTTTCCAAATGAGTTTGTAAATACTCCTCCACCGCCACTCCTGCACCGCCACTCCACCAGATTTACTTTCATTAATATTTTGAACTTTTGCCTAATAAACAAATGTTAATGTTCAAATGTATTACAATTTAGACAAGTAGAATAATAAAGCTTTGATAAGAGTCCTAACTTAAAAACAATGAACACTCAATGCTCTTGCATCAGTTCTTGGAACCCATGAAAGAGGGGGATAAATGCTAACGCCACAAAACTATTGGGTGTCCCACCATACGACCAAAAACATGCAACTTATTCATTGATGTTATGTTGTCCATGATGCATTGGTCTTGTTGTATTACTGAATGCAACAATTTGTCAAGGGAGGGTACGCCCCCAATAAGTAAACCATAACGTTTACAAAAGGGAGGTAATACAAACAAGATTGCAAACCATATTATTAGTAAAAACAACAACACACAACAAAGAAAAGCAAACCACATATTGAAGCAAAACAATCACCACCATCTATTTCTGGATGACTGTCAGTAAAAAAATCACGAATCTACTGTTCATACCAGCTGCTATTCGCGTGCTCACCCCATGACGTCTGCGTCTCGCGAATATCAGGAGAAAATGCACAACCGACGCGTGCGATTTGCGCGTGAACTTTTGTCGTGGCAACGTTCCAGACAACACTCGTTTCGCGGTAAACACATAATCTACAACACGCCGCATTCTGTGCCGTTTTTAGTTTGGAAGGCGTTCCGCAAGTAAATATTCATCGAAAGACCGATATTGATGATCAATTATCATCAATTAAAAACGCAAGTTATAAGGATGACCACGCAGAGAATATGACGGTTTACGACACTTTAGGTTTGGAAGAATATAGGGCACATTTTAGACTTCTACCACTAAAATCACATGGCATTATTACAACCACCAAAACACCAGGGCCAAAGCTGTTGGTCGCTCCTGTATTTTCCGCCGCAATCTGCTTGCATCAGCCGCACATCGAGCAGAATCTCTTCGACATGCCTTAAAGGTAGTGTAGGCCTATACTCTTGTGTGTAGTTTCTTTATTTGTTTTTTAATGTACTTTTCATGTAACTAAGAATAGGCCTCCTGCATGCAGGCCCATGATTTCAAAGGATTACGATGTGGTTTCTATAGAACAGACTTATCATGTAGCGAAATATTATCCACCGTGCCCCCACATCCGCCCTTGAAATGCTCGTGTTGGTGCAGTTGCTTCCGTACCGGACAAATGAGACCCCCGGTAACCGTAGAAAGCCTGATTTCTTTCAAAGTTTAACAATACTGGAGAGCCAAAGTGTCCAAGGTCCACTTTGTAATTTTGAGTGGTCTCCACCCCAATCTACTTTGTTTGCGACTGGCCGGGTCTCGGTTGAACTTTGAAGGCAGTGGTCACGTGGGAGCCGCTCGAATGCATTACGAAGATATTGGGTTTTTTTTTTTTTTTTTTAGTTTGGGCAACTCACCCGGCCAAATTCTTTTCCATAGGTACTCAGACGGTGTCCTTCACATTAGTTTGATATTAGGTTTTAGGTGGCTCGGGCCTAGTTCGTCCTATACTGGCCCAGTGGTGTGAAGAGACTGAAATATTGTCCAGGTGGTGACATTATAGGGAGTAATTATGACTATTCTGATCAGTCTGATTGAGGTACTAGGTATCTCTCTCCTGCGCAAATTCACTATGCCTATACTTGCTAAGATCTCATTTTGTTTGTGGTTGCCCATGCAACTCATCAATATTTAGTAGATCTACCACTTGTACTTAAACAAATCTTGATATTATTCAATTGGTTCTCTGTTTTGTTTTATATTTAGGATGCCCTACAATTGGAATCCGGTCTCTGTTGCTAGTTCGAAGAATAGGATTTTTACTTATATAAACCAGTCAGTCCATCTGATCCAGTTATCAGTTCTAGAGGCTAGTGGCACAGGCTTATAACTATATCCACTATGATCCGAAAGAATTGGGCACTACCCGCCCGAGCGTCCGCAATATGTGTAATGATACTATTGCATGCAACCTGAATCCACTGTGCTCTGCATTTCCCGGGTCTTTGAGAGCATGATCTGCTGCAATGGAATGAACTGTGAACTCAAATAAGCAAGGTGAGCCCGTTGTCTCGAGTTTGTCTTCGGCGTTGAAATATTTTTTATATACCGAGAACGCTCGAACAAATGGCTGCACTTGTGAAAACACCCCAGCTATTATAAAGGTCACGGCCGGGCATGGAGATGACACGTGCAGCTGACAATTCCAAATGCCGTCTAATAGAAGATTCGGTTCCGTAAGTGGCAAAATAGGCCTGCTAGGCCCTATAACTTTCACTATTTCCAGCAGTGCTGGATTTGCTCTGAAACCTATAATGTCTCTCCGCTCTTCTTGGGTCTGAGTTTGCCTGACGATAAAACAATTTCAAACAATCACTCTCTCACTGCTTACTTTCACTGTGGGCCTATTTTAGAGAGGGTTTGACGTGTGTGATCTACTCGATCAAATTTTCTCAGAATTCATATATAAATGGTATTTAGAACGGTGCTGATTAGAATCTGAAATAAAAATGGGGGTCACCGACGTAGTTGTTTTGAGCTTATAGCCAAAACAAAAAAAGGTATGTTGTTCACTTTTTAACCACGCAAGTCTATGGGAAAAATTCAATTGACGTTTGGATCGCCCAAAAATAAAACCGTTTCTCGATAAAATTATGAATTTCTGAATATGTTGAGGTCCCGATGTCGGTCTCAAAATTTTGAAATAAAAACTGGGGTCACCGACTTACTTTTCCCATTACACTACAAAACGCCGAAAACCACTGAAATTGGACACTGTTTTTCAATTGGGTGGGGGGGCGTCTTGTTGGGTGGCAGAAAAATCCGCGCCACATGCGGCATGCGTAAAGCAGGAATGCGGGCGTAGAGATGCGCGATTTTTAATAAACGCAAGCAAACGCACAGTTATCCGCGGTACTGCGCATGATAACCCTTCGCGTCTCAAAACTAAAAATTCTTCCATTTGTCCATGACTGGGCTCCAAACAGAATGCTGAAGTGTAAAGCAGCTTGCGCGTTAAAGAAAATCACACGTCAACCCCCTTAATATGTCATCAGTAGATAGCTCTCTTATACTAGGCCTACAAGGTGGCATTGACAGTGACGTCAACACGGTCAGGAAGGTAGTCTCGCGCTCACGATAGAGCCGACTTTAAACGCACGGTTCTGTTGGGTGTACATCAGCGCTAATTTCAATCAATGCTCGCCATTTAATGCTTTGCTACTACTGGGGAATAGCGCAACTGACGTCACTGTACTCGAGGAGATAACTGCACTATATAGGCCTATAGTGTATTTTAGCTTTCTCGAGTCAGTGACGTCACGGTAAGGCAGGTTTATGTTTCGCGGCATCTAAGTGCTGCTTTAATTACACGCGCCTAAATCCACTAGACATGCGGCCATTCATATCGCTCCAACACCTTGCCTATAGTAGGGGGCGTTTTTTTTGATTGGTTTGAGATCTGTTGGCTTTTTTGCTACCATTGGAATTTTGGGTCTTAAAATGTAGATGATGGTCCCAGAAATCCAAATCAAAATTGGTTTCCTTTTTTTATCCCTTCCGTTTTGGGCGGCGATCTTGGTTTTCAAAATGGCTGCCATTTTCAACATATTTTGCCTCTATATCTGGACTTCTGAGAACACAGAAGGTTCAAATTGGTGGCCATACCAATGTTTGTGATGTCAAAGGACACAAATTATAACATCAGAAAAGGCGCATTAGTTTAATTCAAGAGGTTATCTCACATTTCAAAATGGCCGCCATTTTAACAATTTGCTCTCATCTGCACTTCTGATAAACATAGGAGGCTCAAGCTGGTGGCAAACCCATGTTTGTGATGTCAGTGATTGCAAAACTACATCCAAAAATCACAGATTGTTTCCTCTAGGCGGCCATCTGAATTCAAAAGGTCGCCATTTAAATATTACTTCACCCAATACCTGAATTAGGCTACATAGGAGAAGCTCCAATGAGTGACATACACATGTTTGTGATATCAAGGACACATAATTTACATCCAGAAAGTTGCCAGTTGTTTCATTTTGGCGGCCATCTTTCTTGAATTTCAAAATGGCTACCATTTTTAACGTATATTCGCTAAATTTCATGGACTCTGGGCACCATAGAAGGACTCCCATTTGTGGCAATATCCCATGTTGTGAGGTTAAGGAAACTTATATTGCATCCAGCGAGTCACAGCTTGTCCTTCTGACAGCCATCTTAATTTCAAAATGTGACACTATTTTAACATTACTTCGCCCGATATCTGAACCTTATGAGCAAAATAGCTAAAATGCTCTCCCTAATTGGATATACATCCTTATGCAACCAGAACCACATATCATGGAATCTTAGGAGAGCCATAGCTCTGGCTGTTTTTAATAAGTTGTATATAGGTTTCAATGTTATTGCGGTCCATATGTTCCAGTGCAATTTCAAGTGTTGAAACCAATATCCATCTATCTAGCGGCCACATCCGAGATGCTGTCACCATGTAGAGCCAAATGTCCCTGTCCGTCATTAAGTTGGGGATGGCAGATGGATCTTGCTGGCCAAAATGTGATGTCCGAGCCGACTTGATCAATCGAACACGATAAACAGTGACAGGAACTCGTGCTGGCATTGGGCAACAGAAGATGAGATTGGAGGGATATCTCACATATCTGCTGCTTTAGCCATATGGCTCACGCCCAGGCCAGGGTATGTTTTGGCACCCTATAAGAAGCCTGGTGTAGGGTGCCATCCAGTTTATCTTGTAGCTCCTTCTTCATAGTCAGGTTCAGTCCATAACAACGGGGATCTCTCGCACTTCCTAAAGAACTTCAGCTTGGTGAATTGGAGATTACCAGATTGCCTATAGGCGGTTTGTAGTTATGGCATTCAAAGCTTGTCCTTTGCGTGACACGAAGTCTTTCTTGCTCGGCAACAACGACCCCAGGTACTTGAAGTACCTGACCTCTTTGATTTGGGTACGGCCTGTAGTGCAGATAGATTGATTGATTATCTTCCTCATTGATGGTCATATATCTGTCTTCTTGGCATGTGTGTAGGCCGGACTCTGTCTGCAGATTCTCAAGATGGCGATCAGATTGGCTTTTAGAGCTAGATCATCTGATAGTCAAGGTCTGTGAGATGCCTGCATTTGGTTGGACGTCTAGACCGCTTGGATTGATGGCCCCGCGTCCCTGGCGTCCTGATGGAAAGACTGTCGACGGATATGAATCAACAACGATAAAAAGAGATAGGGAGCAAGAGTATCTCCTTGGAGGATCCAGTAGTTGGTAGGAAACTCCTTTGTGGGCCCTACTATCCAGTGTCGCACAAGGCTGGATGGGATATCATACATGATGGCAATTGCTTTGACGCTCATTCTGGAACCATCAGTTGGTAAGGAATATATGCGTATTAATATCTGTAACACTGTCAAAGCCTGGAAAGTCTACAAAGACAATTGAACCTTTCTCTGAAATTCTCAACTCTTCTATGATTCCTTTGAGGGCAAGTAGCTGATGTGGTAATGTTGATCGGCCTTTACGAAAACCATGTGGTTCGTCTGAGAATGGGATCTATGCAAGAAAGGATTCTGTTGAGCAGCAGTTGAAGTGTAGATATTCGAGGCCAGTGGTGACAGGTTGTGATTCCTCTGAGTTTGGGGGAGGTTGGAGGGTCACCTTTTTTGGTAGAGGGGTGATGAACAATGTAACTATAATAAAGGCGTGGTTGTGTCATGTGATGTCGTTACAAACCATCCAAAAGTATAATGAAAAAGTGGATTATTCCAGATACTGCAGGAATGTTGTGGGGACAAGGCGTGTCTTGCTGTTGTTCAGTTTCTTCAGGCAGAGCAGAAGCTCCTCTCTAGGGAAAGGTCCAGTCTTGAGAGGAAAGGATCTGCTATCTTGTGATGAAGAAAGGTTCATCAAATTTAGTGTTATTCTGAACTGGTTGCCAAGTAGAGAACAAGTGCGAAACCATGTGTCTCGTGGCACTCTTCAGTTGTTTCACCTTTGATGCTTATAGGTGTGGTAGCTTTTCGTATCAGTCAGCTCGGATCCCGGGATCATGGCCCTAGGCGGGGCCAGCAGCATGCTCGTTTGAGATGTAGGGTCTCAAGGCTTCATACTTGGACTGAACATACTCCCCCGAGCACCACGTTCATACGCATCATCAAAGTGCAGTCTCAGTGGCATATCAAGGTTCTGCTTTGAGCTGTTGGGTGGATTTAGTACGTTGCTTCTTGGGCTGCAGACTTCAGTTTTTCTCTGGTTTGATGATTTTTGTCATTGAAGGCAAATGCGGTGAGTTTCTTCTTTCTTTAGGTAGCATCTCCAGTGCAATTTCTTTGGTGGCTGAAGTGAACGGCTTCATATCCTGTGCTGGGGTTCTAATCTTAAAGCTCATCAACAAGAGTGTTGAAACTGTTGTATTATGTACTGCTGGAGTATACTGCTCGCAGAGCTTGTGTCTCCCACTACCTTTCTCAAGTCAATGTTTTCATGGATCTCTGGGAGGGGGTTACTCTGACGGCAACTTCCTGCTCCTGCAAGAAACAATTCTATGATTAGACTTAAAAGCTTCAAATAGTGTTATAGGCTCTTGAATTATTAATGCTGTTAATCCAGACCAGAATGTCGTCCAGCTGGACAAGTTCTCCATTGGGCGACGGTTAGGCCTGTGTCCAAAGTTACTTGTCCTGATTTGGATTGTGTTGCCCATGGAACAAGGCTATCTAACCGTTTCACCATTCCTTCACGCACACCCCACCTCTGTGCTCGTCCCGGCCTCAGTATAGACCACAATCTCCAGGATGACAGAAGATTATGGGCTGAGAACTGCTAACCGGTGGCAGGTTGACAGTCCATGGCAAAAAAGCGAGGAAAGAAGGAGACAGTTTCATTTGGATGATATGCAGCCAGACTGTTTGGTCAGGGGATTACCAATCAGTGTAAAGTTCAGGTTTGCGCTCATTACAGTTGATAAGCAAGGTTGGTACATGACTTGAGAGGCCCTTTGGTGAGAAAAAGAAACCCCGCACCTCGGTAGATGGATTTTTTCTTACGCTCCAGGCGGAGGCTGTAATAAGTGCATCTCCATGGATATTCTCCTGTTGTAGAGGCTCGCTGTGCACAATGCAGTGTTCTTGAATGCAGATGCCAGAAATATCTACAGTATCGTATTATATACAGTTCTTCTTTCTTGACTGTTGTTGATAGTGTTTGGACGATGTATGTGCTGATGATGAAAGCAGCAGTACGTTTAAACCAAGTTGTCCATGCAATCTTTTGTAAATATAATGGTTGGACCTTCCAGTAGGCTTTAGGCCCAACCATCATCGGATTGGTAGAGACAAGTTGACTCAGGAAGCACAGAATTTCAACCGAGGCTTTAACCCTGGTGATACATTGTAAACAATTCAGCTTGTCCAGTAGCTAAGTAGTAGCTGGGATTCACCAGGTCTCCAGCACCCTTTTCGGTTGGGGATGAGCCTTGTCTTTCACTGGTGACCACTCTGGCCACACACACATGTCAATAACATCACAACCTGGGGGTGCATTGCCACAAAATGGAAGCTTTATATGATAAAAATTGGGGACTATTTTGAAATTTCAGATGGCCACCTAAGGAAACAGATCACGATATTGAAGTAAATTATTGTGGTCCTTGGCATCACACAATGGGGATTGCCACCAAATAGAGCCTTTTATGTTGGATCAGAACTCCAGATATTGAGGCGAAGTATAGTATTAAAAATGGTGCCATTGTGAAATTCAAGACAAGATGGCCACCGGAAGGAGGAAAACGATCTGTGCCTTTTCGGATGTAATATTTGTGTTCTTTTACATCAACAAAAGGGGTATTGCCGGCAACTTGAGTTTATATGCTCAGAAGTCAGAAGAGCAAAATATGTTGAAAATGGCGGCCATTTTGAAAATTCAAGAGTCCGGTGAAGGAAAACAATCTTGCGATTCTGAATGTGATATTTGTGTCCCTTGACATCACAAACATGGGGATTTGCCACTAATTTGAAACCTTTATGTTGCTCAGAAGTCAGATTAGGGAAAATATGTCAAAATGATGGGACCAATTTGAAAATCCCAGATGGCAACCAAACGAAAGGGATAAAAAATTGGTAACAATGTGATTGGGATGCCTGGGACCATTATCGACATTTTAAGACAAAAATTCAAAGTGTAGCAAAAAAAGGACCAACAAATGACACACTGTCCCATACTACTATCCTATTATTCATCCGCCCTGTTTTTTGTTTAGTTAAAAGAAACCAATTTGTATTATCGAATTCTCTCAAATTGGAATTAGAAACATACATTATACAGAACTATTAATGACCGGCCTGTGCAAATAACGCACGACATCTGGGAATAGTTATAGGCCTAATTTTAACTAAAACTACAAGCACATTATGGCCTCCTATCGACGCCGCGCCATCGCCATTACGCTGTGAAAGAATTGATAGGAGATTGACCGGGGCGGATCCAGGGAATTCAATAGGGGGCGCCCGTCACTATTCGTTTTTAAATTTTCCGGCTTCGCTTCTCTCGCCGGGTAGACCAATTTTTTTTCACTCGGTTCTAATTCTGAAGGAGCGGGGGGGGGGGGGGGGTGGGAGTGGCAACGCTTATAGTTTAAATATTTTTAAGCACCAGAGACAAAGGAACACAAAAAAGAAAAAGTGTGTGGGGGGAGGAATTTCAAAACAGAATGAAAACCAATTGTGTCTACCCAGCGAGGGAGCGCAGCGAGCCGGAAAATTTTACAAATTGGTCGGAAAGGGCGCCCAAAAAGGTCGTTTACAGGGTGCCCGGCGCCCTTTGCGGCAAAGGCATTTTTCTACATATACAAGGCGCCCGGCGCCCTTGATTTGCAAAAACATAGGGGGGGGGGGCCGCCCGGGTGAGCCCCCCTCCCCCCTCCCTAAATCCGCCTATGATGAGTTGTATGCCCCGGGATGTTAGGGGCACCGCAACTAGTGTTTGACCTTGGGCGCAAACAGAATAACTGCGCCATTGAAATCCACGAAAATATTCCTGTTTTGAAAAGAGAGATTTCGAACGAAGTTGGCAACCATTTTGCATAGGGTGCTCTATCAGGATTGCCAAATGGATGAAATTTAAAAATATGTTCAAGCATGGGGGGTCATCCGATTGGTTTTTCCGATACGAGAGACTAAACAGCGACTTGCCATTTTCTATTCGTTTGGGGCCTACAAACTTATTTACGCCATAGTCATCACCCACGAGGGCCTACTCTACGTGAAAAATTATAAAATTTTCAATTTCATAGGAATCAATGTGTGTAAGAACGGGTACTTTTATTGAACCATATATGGTCTTCAGGAAACTCACAAGGATCGTAAAACTCTCAAAAATAGTGAGTTTTTTGTTTACCGGAAGTAACAAACCATTACATGAATGCGTGGTGTTTAGTGTTGTGCGCCCTTATGTTTGCCGGTTCTCTTCAGACTGCAACCGCAAAATATATTCCTTCGTTTACGTACACAAAAAACACCGAATTTCCCAAAAAGTGCTGTTTGCATTCTTTTTTCTTGGACCTGACACTTTTTAACCTTTTCTCAAACACCTTTCAGCCAGAGGGTTGTCATACAAGGTCTATTTAGTGATGGGAGGTCCACAGGACAAAACTTTATTATGATGACTCTTTAATGAGCATGGCGTCTTGGTGTCTAATGAAGGCAACACTTTGTCCAGGGAGGGTACGCCATAAGTCAACAAACGTTACAAAAGGGTAGGTCATAACAACAAGAGTGCAAACAAATATTAATATTAGTAATAACCACACACACACAACACAAAAGGAAAACAAACCAATATTGAAGCAAAACCAAATCACCACCTATATTTCCTTGGATGACGTCAGTAAAAATATCACGATCTAAATGTTCATACCGGGTGGCTATCCGCGTGCTCACCCATGCTTCTGCGTCTCGCGCTATCAGGAGAAAGAAACGCAAAGAACCGACGCGTGCGATTTTGCGCGTGGAAATTTTGGTAGTGCAAGTCCCATGACACACTCGTTGCGCGGGGTAAACAAAATAAGCTACACACGCCGCATTCGGTGCCGTTTTAGTTTGGAAGACGTTCGCAAGTCAATATTCATCGAAAAGACCGATATTGATGATCATTATCAGCAGATAAACGAAAATTATAAGGATGACCACGCAGAGAATATGACGAGTTACGAAGCTTTAGGTTTTGGAAGAAAAATAGGGCACATTTTAGACTTATAATCACATGGCATTATTTAACATACACCACGGCCACACAACACACACACACGGGCAAAAGTGGTTGTGCTCCTATTTCGCAATCTGCTTGCAGCAGCCCGCAGAATCGAGCCGAATCTTTGAACATGCCTTAAAGGTAGGTAGGCCTATACTCTTGTTGTGTATCTAGTTCTTTATTTTTTCTACTTTCATGTAACTAAGAATAGGCCTCCTGCATGCAGGCCCATGACTGTTTCAAAATAACGATGTGGTTCAATAGAACAGACTGTATCAGTAGCGAAATTATTATCCCGCCGTGCCCCCATCGATCCGCCTTGAAAATGCTCGGGTTGGTGAAGTTGCGTCCAGTAACCGGACACTGAGACCCCAGTACCATAGAAAGCCTGATTCGTTCAAAGTTGCAACAAATTAATAGAGCAAAATTGTCCAATTGTCACTTTGTAATTTGATTAATCTCACCCCTAATCTACTTGTTTTTGTTGCGACTGCCGGGTACTCGGTTGAACTTTGAAGGCGGGTCACGTGGGTAGCCGCTCGAATGCAGTACGAGGATATGGTTTTAGTTTGGGCAACTCACCCGGAAAATTTTATAGGTAGCTCAGACTGCGTCCTTCACAGTAGGCCAAGGGAATTTGATTCTAGTTTCCTGTTGGAGCGGGCATCAGCTTTGCTGCTTGTGCAAATATTTCATTATTTTGTGGAAAAAAAATGTTTTTTTCTTGAAAACTTGATAATAAAACCCCACATTTCAGTGCCTCAAAATATTCAAGCATCCCTTCATGTTAATTTTAAGCAGTTCCTTGGGAGGGGTTTGTCACAGTTATACCATTAATATGAATTTGCACACAGGAATTTGTCCCCTGATGTCATAACTACTTTGTGCAAAAATGCTTTTGAATTTGATTTCTGTAAGTTTGAAGAAATAACATGCAAATTACCCCAGTTTTGTTAATTAGACACTTGTAAACTTTGTTTTATATAACAAATATAAAGTTAGTAGTGTATCAAGATTGTCTTTAATGTAATAATGAATTGACAGGCAAATAATGAAATGAAAGTTTTTAGGGTTACAACAAACAGTAAAGAATGAAATGAAATCGGACATCGTCGCCTTTCAAAAATCTTCAACAGGAAACTAAGAACAACTTCAATTGGCCTTAGTTGATAGGTTTAGGTGGCTCGGGCCTGAAGGTTGTCCTATTGGCCAGTGGTGTGAGAGACTGAAATATGCCCCGTGGGGATATAGGGAGTAAGTAATATATGACTATCTGATCAGGATGATGAGTATCTCCTGCGCGCAAATTCACTATGCATCTACTTGCTAAGACCATTGGTGGTTGACCATGCAAAACCTCATCAAGATTTGTAGATCTACATTACCACTTGTACTTAAACAAAGCTTGATTTATTTCATGGTTCCTATGTGTTGTCTATATTTAGGATGCCCCTACAATGGCGCATCCGGTTATATGTTCTAAGAATAGGCTTTTTAGCTTATATACCAGTCATCTGAAGTCCAAAAAGGGTTTGTATCAGTCTAGAGGCTAGTGGCACAGCTTATAACTATAATCCACTATGATCCGAAGAATTGGGCACTACCCGACCCGAGGGGGGCGTCTCAGCATAGGTGTATGAGAATATGGCATGCAACCTGAATCCACTGTGCTCTGCATTTCCCGGGGTCTTTGAGGCATGATCTGCTGCATGGATGAATATGTGAACGCAAATAAGCAAGGTGAGTGAGCTCCGTTTGGTCTCGAGTTTGTCTCGGCTTGAAATATTTTATATACCGAGAAGCTCCGAGACAAATGGATGCACTTGTGAAAAAAAACAACCCAGCTATTATAAAAGAGTCACGGGCGGGCAGGAGATGACACGTGCAGACGTGAAAATTTCAAATGCTGTCTAATGAAGATGCGGACGTAAGTGCAAAGATAGGCCTGCTAGGCCCTATAACTTTCACTATTTCCAGCAGTGCTGGATTTGATCTGAAACCTATAATGTCTCTCCGCTCTTCTTGGTCTGAGTTTGCATGACGAATAAAACAATTTCAAACAATCACTCTCTCACTGCTTAATCACTGTGGGCCTATTTAATATGTCAGCAGTAGATAGCTCTCTTTACTAGCCTACAAAGGTTGAGTGAGTGACGTCCAACACGTCAGGAAGGTATTTCTCGCGCTCAACTATAAGAGCCGACTTTTTTACTTTTAACGCACGGTTGTGTAGTGTGTGTACCATACAGCGCAATTTCATCAATGCCTCGCCATTTAATGCTTTGGCTACTACTGAATATCGGCACTCTGACGTCACTGACTCGAGGGAGATAACTGCACTATAATAGGCCTATAGTGTATTTAGCTTCCACGAGCCAGTGACGTCGCACGGTCAGGCAGAGGTTTTGTTTCTCGGGCATCTAAGTGGGCGGATTTAATTAAACGCGCCTCTTAAATTCCCCTAGACTTGCATGCGACATTCATATCGCTCAAACAACATTGCCTATCCCTATTATCATCCGCCCTCCTGTTTTTTTTTATTAAAAGAACAATGTTTGTTTTATCGAATTCTCTCAAATTGGAATAGAAACATACATTATACAGAATATGAATATTAAATGACCGGCCTGCTGCAAATAACGCCACGAATTGGGATATAGGTATAGGCCTAATTTTACCGCGACCTACAGCCCACATTAGGCCTATCTAGCGCAAGCGCCATCGCCCATTTACGCTGTGAAAAGAATTGATAAGATATTGAGTTAGCCCCCAGTGGGGTTATGTGCAGCAACTAGTGTATATACCTATGGCGCAAACCATATAACTGCGCAATTGAAACCGAAAATATACCTTTTTTGAAAGCGAGATTTCGATCTGAAGTGGCAACATTTTTGCATAGAGGTTTTTTATCAATGGATTGCAATGGCAGAAATGTAAACATATGTTTCAATGCATGGGGGTCATCCGATTGGTTTTTCCGATACGAGAGCCTAAATAGCGACCTTTTTCGGGCCTGCAAACTTGTTTACGCCATCTTCATACCACGAGGGCCCCTACTTCTACGTGAAAATTAAATTTTCAATTTATCGTATCCCAATGTGTGTAAGACAAGTTTTTTGTTTTTGTTTTAAAACCTTTTATTGAAACATAATATGGCTCTTCAGAAACTCACACAGCGATCGTAAAACATCTCAAAATTAGCTGTGTTTTGTTTTTTTACAGGGAAGTTAAAAAACCTTACATGAAATGCGTGGGATTTAGGTGTTGTGCGGCCCTTATCTTTGCGGGTCTCATCTCCAGACTGCACACCGAAAAATATAATTTGCCATTGCTTTACGTACAAAAATAACACGATATTGTGCCCAAAACGTGCCCTGTTTGTATTCTTTTTTCTTGGACATGACACTTTTTAACCTTTTTCAAACACCTTTCAAGCCAGAGGGTGTTCATACAAGTAGTGGATGTGGGTCCACAGGACAAACCTTTATTAATATGTTATCTTGTCATGATTGATGCGTCTTGTTGTCTACTGAATGCAACAATTGTCAAGGGAGGGTATACGCCCATAAGTAAACCATAACGTTTACAAAAGTGGTAGGTTCATAACAAATCAAGATTGCCCCCCCCCCCCCCCCCCCCCCCCCAACAAATATTTATAGTAAATAACACACACACACACACACAAAAGGAAAGCAAACCACATATGAAGCAAAACAATCACCACCATATCTATTCATTTGGATGACTTCAGTAAAAATTCACAGATCTAATGTTCATACCGGTGGCTATCCGCGTGCTCACCCATGCGTCTGCGTCTCGCGCCATCAGGAGAAACGCACAGACCGACGCGTGCGCGATTTGGCGCGTGAAATTGTGTCGTGGCAACGTTCCATGACAACACTCGTTGCGCGGGGGGGGTGGTTGGTTCGGGGGTAAACAAAATAAGCTACCCAACACGCCGCATTCGGTGCCCGTTTTAGTTTTTGGAAGGCGGTTCGCAAGTAAATATTCATCGGAAAAAGACCGATATTGATGATAATTATCAGCAGAATTTAAACGAAAATTATAAGATGCCCACGCCAAGAGAATATGACGGTTTACGACAGCTTAGGTTTGGAAGACAGAAAATAGGGCACATTTTAGACTTATACATCACATGGCATTATTACACACACCACAACAACCACCCACACACGGGCAAAGCTTTTGGTTGACTCCTATTTTCCGCAATCTGCTTGCAGCAGCCGCCAGCATCGAGCCGAATCTTCGAACATGCCTTAAAGGTAGTTAGGCCTATACTTTGTGTGTATCTGTTCTCTTTATTTTTTCTACTTCATTCAAACTAAGAATAGGCCTCCTGCATGCAGGCCCATGAATTTCAAAATATTACGATGTGGTTTCAATTTAGACACAGGCTATCAGTAGCGAAATATTTCCCGCCGTGCCAACCCCCACATCCGCCTTGAAATGCTTCGGTTGGTGATTGATCAAAAAAATGAAGTTGCGTCCAGTACCGGACAATGAGACCCCAGTCAGTACCGGTAGAAGAAAGCCCTGATTCGTTCAAAGTTGCATGCTGCAACAATTACTAGAGCAAAATTGTCCAAGGTACACTTTTAATTTGATTAATCTCACCCCTAAGCTACTTGTTGCGACTGCCGGGACTCGGTTGACTTTGAAGGCAGTCCAAGTGGTCACGTGGGTAGCCGCTCGAATGCATGACGGGAGGATTGGGATATGGTTTTGTTGGGCCACTCACCCGAGCCAAAATATTTTCCAATAGGTAGCTCAGGAATGCGTACTTCACATTAGTGATAGGTTTAGGTGGCTCGGGCCTGAGTTTGTCCACTGGACAGTGGTTTTTGTGAGAGACTGATATTGTCCAGTGGTGACTATGGAGTAATATATGACTATCTGATCAGGTGATGAGGTATCGCTGCGCGCAAATTCACTATGCATATACTTGCTAAGACCATTTTTGTGGTTTGACATGACAACCTCATCAAATTTAGTAGGGGATTTGTTCTTACCACTTGTACTTAAACAAGCTTGATTTAATTCATTGGTTCCTCTGTTTTGTTCTATATTAGGATGCCCTACAATTGGAATCCGGTATCTGTTCTAAGAATAGGACTTTTTTTAGCCCTTTATATACCAGTCATCTGAAGTCCAGTATCAGTCTAGAGGCTAGTGGCACAGCTTATAACTATAATCAACTATGATCCGAAGAATTGGGCACTACCCGACCCGAGCGTCAGCATAGGTGTATGAGAAGATGGCATGCAACCTGAATCCACTGTGCTCTGCATTTCCCGGGTCTTTGAGAGCATATCTGCTGGGGGGGGGCCCCAAATGGATGAAATGTGAACATCAAAATAAGCAAGGTGGCCGTTGCTCTCGGAGTTGTCTCGGCTTGAAATCATTTTTATATACCGAGAACGATGAGACAAATGGCTGCACTTGTGAAAAAACCACCCCAGTATTATAAAGAGTCACGGGCCGGGCATGGAGATGACACGTGCAGACGTGAAAATTCCAAATGCTGAAGTCATGAAGTTGTATTTTCTGCTTATTTAAAAAAAAAAAAAAAAAAAAAAAAAAATTTCACATTTCCAGCAGTGCTGGATTTGATCTGAAACCTATAATGGCTCTCCGCTCTTCTTGGGTACTGAGTTTGCATGACGAAATAAAACAATTTTCAACCAATCACTCTCTCACTGCTTAATCACTGTGGGCCTATTTAATATGTCATCAGTAGAGAGCTCTCTTATACTAGGCCTACAAAGGTGCAGTGAGTGACGTCCAATACGGTCTCAGGAAGTATTTCTCGCGCTCAACTATAAGAGCCGACTTTAAACGCAACGGCTGTGTGTGTGTACATCAGCGCTAATTTCAATCAAGGCTCGCATAATGCTTTGGCTACTACTGAATATCGCACTGACGTCACGGACTCGAGGAAGATACTTCACTATAATAGGCCGATAGTGTATTTAGCTTTCTCGAGTCAGTGACGTCAGCACGTTCAGGCAGAGAGGGTTTATGTTTCGCGGGCATCTAAGTGCGGCTTTTAATTATTAAAACGCGCCTAAATCCCCTGACATGCATGCGGATCTTCATTGTAACAAAAGAGGATTCAGTCCGTCAAGTTCCTCATGTAAACCAGGGCACTCCACAGGCCTACCTTAAATTAAACAGTGCAAGGCTGCCGAATTTTGTCCCGCTGATCTTCCAAGTTATTAATTCCATATCTAAAAAAAACTTACCGTATTCTAGATCAAAATTACACCCTGCCGAGTCTTCTAGTAGTATTTTCCAATAGATAGCTATTAAAACTACATTAAATACTCCAATATGCTCCAGTTTGGTAAGGAAATGCTGCTTTTTCCGGCTGAAATTATCCATGCCCACAATGTCCGTCGCCATTATTTTTTCAATGTTTCATGTAAATTTCTGAATACTGTGAGGTTTCTCCTTTCAGGACTCCACAAAAAAAAATCCCTATCTTTATTCTGCACAGCGTAGCCAGGCCAGATTTTTGATATTTTTCCTTAAAAGAAATTATGACCCAAAATATGCCAATTTAGGCCAAATCCTGCGATCGTTTGAAATAACTTCAAGTTTACATTCTAGCGTATGCTTACACGCATTCGCAGATCGTCTGATGACTTTTGGTACTTTGGGCGCAGGGTCTCGTAACTATAAACATTTGAAACCAATCAGCAAGCATTAGAATAACTACGCGATCCAATCAGATGCCAGCAAAGTTCTTTTCAACGACGCAGAGGAGAAGTATGAGAGTTATAAAATAGCGGGAATTCAGGTAAGAATTTCATTCTGTTTTAACCCTCGAAACGGCAGTCGATAACAGCCCCATACTCTTAAAGTAAATAATATACGAAAGACCAATACAAAGGGGGGGGGGGGGGAGGGAGAGACAACAATACTTAAATATTCCCTATAGTTTAAAACCTGGTTTAAGGTCATTGATATTAGACTAGGGGGACATTGTGTGACAAGCCTGGGATTTTTTTTGGGGACAAAGGTCCGGGACAAGGTTGAAACAAGGAGACACTATGCTTTCATGGCGTTCTGTAAATACCTGTCCCACAAGCTCGAAACACAGCCTAGTTCTACTTATCTAGAAACAGGGTATGCATATATACTCAAAGACTCGCATAACCACCCCCCCCCCCCCCCCCCCCCCCCCCCCCCACCCAACAACCCACCCCACCCCCCCCCAACTATGTAAAGTTACGATGTCCAGGATCAGGATTGTCCAGACTGTCCAGACCACAGGGTTATGTGGACGCCTACAAAGCGGACAGTAAAATTACCATAAGTACTACGGTGTGGCAGTCAGACCAAGAGTCCTGAGTCTAATAAAAACTCAACCCATGAGGTGACACCACGAACCAGCTCAGACGCACCGGGGCGGGGTCGGGAGCAAACTTAAGAACAAACAAGAAACCCTTTGAAAAGAGGAAAACCTAGGAACCATATGAAAAGGCCAAGTCACATCAATATTTGGGGATATATGACTTTTCTAAATTTTGATTGAAGCTAGGACAATTTCTAATAACAAACTTTAGTATTTGTTATTGAGATCCCGTTTTCATAGGAGCACCACTGTTAAGCACGCACTACGAGGATGTCCCACTGGCTTGTTAAAGTTCTAACAAAAATTATTATAATTAATTCATACATTCACTGTTCCCCCAATCACTAGTCGCTTTGATCATCTGGTTCAAACAGTGGTTTAATAAGACTTGCACTAACTATAGACCACGAATTTGTAAAACCCAAAAATAGAATTGATTATAGAGGGGAATCAAAACAATTACTAAATTAAAAAGACGCACGTGTCCGTTTCTTCCTACTGACTCTTTATAGATTCTAAGGACAATAAGTCATGGGGAATGCTAGGTTAAGGGGTTGAGGACCAATGTCACTGCCTGGGCTCCCCGTCATGGACGCTCCGATAACCTTGGTCATGCAAAGTTCGTGTCCCATCAGTATAAGTACAAAGATTATCCTGTCACCTTAAGCTCAGGTATAGTCCAGAATGACACTTGTACAGCCCATACCTGCCTTCCTCCTGCTAATTTAAAAAGGTTTGATAACAGGAATTAGTAGCTTTAGCCACTGTCATGAACCCTCACTAGTTAGATAAGAGGTATAAGGTCAGGCTGCAGGGTAGGACTTATTACACGGATAGTTTTTTGTGGGGGGGGGGGGGGGAAAAAAAGGGGGGACAAGTACTTAGAAAACTAATAGAAGGGTTCATCCCAGTCCCAATGCCTTTCCAATCAAAGGTATGGAAGTCCAAGGGAAAGGTTCAGAACAAGCTGTAAGTAACCAACGAATCTGGTGTGTGTAATATGGGAGACATCTGGCATCTCTAGAGGAAACCTATTTCATACCAGCGACTCGGTTTATAGAGTCAAACTCTCTTTTCAACAAGATCGTAAGTCCTATCGGTGTCCCATTGGATAATGACAACCATCAATCAAATTGATTCCTTGCCCATTCAGGCCTTGCGTACCCTCGGTTCGTTACAATTTGGTGGCAGCGGTGGGATAACTCACTTTTCTGAAAGAGGGTGGTGACCCCACGATGGACAGTCCAGTGGGAATCATGGGACAACGCTTTCGATCTGGGAGGCAGATCAGCAATCCGAACAGGGACAAAGAACTTGAAGAAAGAGAAAGAATATGGGAAAGGTCACCATGAGCCCATAAGTCCCAGGTGGACTCAAAGATGGCTCTGTAGACCTAAGACTCTAGGCGACCTCGGTGTATTGGGACAGACCTAGAGGATACCCAATCTGCAAGTATAGAAGAAATAGGCACTGAGAGAGCAGGAGGGACCACGCATTCCTACCAAGACAATGAGCGGTAGCGAACCACAGCAAACGACTCGTCAAAGGTTTCATAATGTCGTTGGAGAGGATATGATTGGTCTAAGGCGGCCTCATGACGACCAGCAAGAGTGACATGGCCTCATGGCTCAGCCACCAGGGTCCATTGATAGGCCCACCACGGACGAATATATCCTGGACAACAGCAGAACAGAGACAGAACCAGAAATCCTTTCAAGTAATGGCAGGGCACGTAGAAATACTTCCCCGCCTGTGGTGGACAATCCCCAAAGGAGTACCATTAGACAAGCTCCACAGGAGGAATACCACCCTCGGTTAAATGGAATGGGTTTCCAGACAAGCCCCATCCTAAAAAGCCAAACACATAGACTTCGGCCAGAAAGGGAATTTGTTACCCAGAGGAATCTGGGGAGACTGCCCCATGGCCGGTTCCAACACCAGCCTAGAAGACAGGAATATGAGGAAGGTGCAGAGACAGAGGACTATGTGAGTGACAGAACTTATCAGTACCCACAAGGACCTCTCGAAAGACGTCCTGCACTCCGACCAGTTAGGCCAAGTACAAGTCTTCCAAAGATGAAAGCCCCCGAGTATGATGGGAGATCATCTTGGACTGACTATCTTATCCAATTTGAAATGATAGCTGAGCTAAATGGCTGGGACCGCCAGACCATGGCAATGTGTCTTGCAGCAAGCTTAAGGGGGGTAGCCCAAAGTATCCTAGGTGACTTAGACGAGGAGAGTCGTCATCATTACGGATCTTTGGTAGCCTGCCTCAATCAAAGGTTTGGTCCAGACAACCAAACTGAAATGTTTCGAGCTCTGCTACATAATAGGACAAGACAGCCCAAAGAATCTCTGCCCAATCTAGCACACGAGATTCGGAGGCTAGTCAAGTTAGCCTATCCATCTGGAGAGCGTGGAATAACAGAAACACTGGCCCTGGAACATTTTATCGATGCTATAGCCGACTCAGACATCCGATGGAGAATCCAGCAGACTAGACCTAGAAATCTGGACGAAGCAGTCCGGGTGGCTGTTGAGCTAGAGGCATTCCAGGTAGCGAACAAACAGAAAGTTAATCGCAAGTTCATCAGATCGGTCACGGTCATGGATGACGTAACTAAGCCCCAAGCTAACACTGAGCTCAAAGAGCTCAAGGAGCTTGTGCAGCAGATTCAAGGACTCCTTACCAAAGAGGTACACTCACTTAGGAGTCAAGCTGCCCAGGCCAAGGGTCTCACGAGACCTAATGGCCAAGGCAAGGGCCGGAGTCATTCAGAGGATAGGCAATGTTTCCGATGCAGGAAATATGGCCATCTCAGTTATGACTGTACCGAGCCAATCCCTCGAGGGACCAGCCAAAGGACCTCGAAGAACCACTTCACTGCCCATCAGGAAAACTAGAATCCGCCGAGTTTGAGGGCGAAAACTCGGTTAACTCTCATTTAGATGAAACGCCCACTAAGATTACTTTAAACTATGTATCAAGGGAAGAGGATGGGATATATGTCTCTGCTACTGTCCATGATACTCCTATAACATTTCTAGTTGATACCGGAGCCACCGTCACAATTATAAGTACACAGATGTACCAGCAAATCCCGGAAGACATAAGGCCTACTCTGAGCCCATCAGAGGTACCAATGACTACAGCTGATGGTACAGTACTGTTTTGTAGTGGAACTGGTATATTTCAACTAGAGATCGAGGGAATATCAGTGACACATAGGATATGGGTTGCAAATATCAAAATGAGTGGCATACTTGGATTGGACTTCTTAAGTTCAAACAGGTGTAACCTTGACCTAGGACAAGGGCAGATGTCCTTCAAGGACTTGCCAGGGTCCCCATTCACAGACCCAGAGGTGGCTAGTGCTGTTCGAGTAGCAATTAGCCAAACCAAGATTATCCCTGCTGAGAGCGAAACCCTTATCGAATGTAACTTTATTGACAAGTCAGAGGATATAATAGAAGGGATTTTAGAGCCGACAGATCGGTTCGTGGAATCCCAACAGCTTTTGATAGCCAGAGTACTGGTTACCTCAAGCTGTAATAATGTCCTGGTCAGAGTCCTAAATCCCTCTCCTGAGAATAGGCAAGTCCACAAGGGAATGATAATTGCAACTCTCGAGCCTGTCACAGAGATAACGCCCACATCTTTCACTTCGGAATGTAATTCTGTACATAGTCAGTCAGATATTAAGTCCCCAAAAGACTCCTCAGAGTTACCAGAACACTTGCAGGATCTCTGGGAACAGAGTATTCCTGATCTCAATGAACGACAACAAGTAGAACTAAAAATGCTACTCATTAACCATGCCGACTTGTTTGCTAAAAACAAGAATGACACTGGTGTGACAAACATTGTCCAGCACCATATTAGAACGGGTGACGCAGCCCCTATCAAACAGGTGGCCCGCAGGTTACCCATTCACCAAAGACAAGAGGAGAAAGACCAACTCAAGGCTATGTTAGAAAGAGGAATCATAGAGCCATCAACTAGTCCTTGGGCATCACCAGTGGTATTGGTGAAAAAGAAGGACCAAACATGGCGGTATTGTATAGACTATCGAAGACTCAATGCTGTCTCGATAAAGGATTCGTATCCACTTCCTCGGATAGACGACTCCCTAGATCGGCTGGTTGGAGCCCAATGGTTTTCTACATTGGACCTCCAGTCCGGCTATTGGCAGGTGGAAGTCGTACCAGAAGACCAGGAAAAGACAGCATTTATAACCAGTCAAGGGTTATATCAATTCAAAGTAATGCCTTTTGGCCTAACCTCAGCACCAGCAACCTTTGAACGGTTAATGGACAGAGTCCTAAAGGGCCTGCAATGGCATACTTGTCTGGTCTACTTGGACGACGTAATCGTCAATGGTTCTAGTTTTTCCCAATCCTTGGAAAGACTTAGTCAGGTATTTCACAGGTTGAAAGATGCAGGACTCAAGTTGAACCCCAAGAAGTGCCACCTATTCAGGAAGAGTGTATCATATCTCGGGCACATAGTCTCAGAAAATGGGGTGGCCACTGATCCTGCTAAGATCGAAGCAGTCACTGACTGGCCTACCCCTACAACCGTGACCGAACTCCGAAGCTTTCTAGGACTCTGTTCCTATTACCGGAGATTCATCAGGTCATTCTCTTCCATAGCCAAGCCACTCCATATCATGACAGAAAAGAACCGAGTCTTTAGCTGGACTCCAGAAGCTGAGGATGCATTCCAAATGCTCAAGCAAGCTCTAGTCAGCAGCCCAATTCTGGCTTATCCTAACCCGGAGGATGAGTTCATCCTAGACACAGATGCGAGCAACCATGGCATCGGTTGTGTCCTATCACAAAAGCAAAGCGGGGAGGAGAGGGTAGTTGCTTACTATAGCAGAACCCTTAATAAGCCAGAGCGGAGGTATTGTGTGACTAGGAAAGAGCTCTTAGCTGTGGTATCTTCTGTCAAGCATTTCCATCACTACTTATATGGGCGAAAGTTTGTGATACGCACCGACCACGGGGCCCTAAAGTGGTTAATGCGATTTAAACAGCCTGAAGCCCAAGTAGCAAGATGGATTGAGGTCTTAGGAACCTATGAATTTGACATAGAGCATCGCTTAGGCCGAAATCACGGTAATGCAGACGCCTTGTCAAGACGACCCTGTGAAAACACTGACTGTCCTCAGTGTGACAGGATTGAGAGAAATATGGGAGAAAAACCCATTCATATTCCCTCAAGGCTTTCAAAACCAAAGAGACCGAGGCAAGTACCTATCAAAGGTAACCCTTCTAAGAGGCACTTAACTGTTTCTGCAGTGCACGGCAAAGCGAAAAGTGACTCTTGGTTCGAAAGCTTAAGTCTCTCTGACTTGAGAAAAGCCCAAACAGAGGACCCGGTCATTGGTAAAGTCTTACAATGGAAAGAGATTCAGGAAGACAGGCCGTCCTGGTCCGATATCTCTATTGAAGGACCAGAATTCAAGACATACTGGTCCAAATGGGATTTACTGTTTGTGAAAGATGGGATACTGTACATAGATTGGGGAAAGGGTCCATTCGAGAGAGATGAAATGGAAGGAGCCCCGAGAAGTCGTGAGAGAAAAATGGAGACGACACAAAATGGTGCGCACCGAGTCGTTTTGCCCAGGAACTTGCGTAAAGAAATACTACGCCAGCTTCATTCTGTAAGGACAGCAGGACACCTGGGAATGTCCAAAACCTTGCAGAAGGTGGGGCAAAGGTTTTATTGGGTGGGATACCAGGATGAGGTAAAGCGCTATGTAAGCAGTTGTTCCGAATGCATTCACAAACAGAAACCCCGTGGAAGGGCGCCTATGAAGCTCTACTATTCAGGGGCACCTATGGAAAGAATTGCTGTAGATATCATTGGCCCACTTCCTGAATCTGACAAAGGCAATAAATACATTCTGTGCATAGGGGACTACTTCACCAAATGGATGGAGGCTGTCCCCTTACCTAATCAAGAGGCTCACACAGTGGCCGAAGCCCTTGTGGAGAATGTAATTTGCCGATTAGGTATACCGAGACAAATTCATACTGACCAGGGTCGAAACTTCCAGTCGGCCCTGTTCCGTCAAGTCTGTCGTCTTCTAGACATAGATCAGACAAGGACCACTCCATATCGTCCTCAATCTGATGGAATGGTAGAAAGATTCAACAGAACCCTTCAAGGCATGTTGGCGAGATTTACTTCCGGTAACCAGAAGGATTGGGATTGCCACTTACCGTATGTAATGATGGCATACAGATCCGCTGTCCATGACAGTACTGGATACTCGCCCAACCAGCTAATGTTGGGAAGGGAGGTCAGACTTCCAGTCGACCTTGTACTGGGAAGACCGACCAAGACATCACAATGTGGGATCGATGAGTTTGTCGACAGACAGATAGAGCATTATCTGAAGTCCACGAAATGGCTCGAACTAAACTCAAGATCTCTGGTGAAAAACAAGAAGCGACAGTATGATCATAGGTCTAACCGCAAAAACTTAGACTTTCAAGAGGGACAAATGGTTTGGTACTATTGTCCTGGAAGGAAAAAGGGACTCAGTCCCAAGTTTCAGGACAAATGGCAAGGGCCTTACCTAATAAGAGAGAAAATTTCTGATCTCTTATACAGGGTTGAACCACAAGAACCCAAAAAGGGGGGAAGGCAAAGTCTGGTGGTACATTGTGACAAACTCCGTAAGTGTGAAACTCATGGGATGACTGGAATGGGAGAGGGACCCGAGATCGCTAGTGACGAAGGGGAAATTTGTGAAGGGACTAAAAATCAGTACCCTGAACTTATAGAACCTTATATTACAAGACAAGGACGGATCAGTAGTGCTCCTCAATGGTACGGGATTTCCAATCTGTAAACCTGAGGACAAAAGCTAATCTAAAACTCGTTCCGTTTTGTCTTTTGTTTGTTACAGCTATCATGTCTCGGTGTCAGCCAGCAAACTATAGGAAACGCAACTCACCACATCGCGACCGCTCCCGGTCTCCGGCCTCCCCACCAAGGAGGGTCACCATGTCCACCAGTAGTTGCCCCTTCTGCAAACTAACGTTCAAAGATGAACACCTGCTGAAGAAGCACCTGATAACCTTCCACCAGATGGTACAACCCCCCGGACTGAACCTACCCATGCTTGCAACCATTGTGATTACCTCGGGCCATCCAAGACCGCCCTGAGGAAACACACAAGCCGCAAACACCGGGGAATGGCTGCCCGAGCTGAAATGTTACACCCAACAAGCTACAGGAGGCCCAATCCCGTGGAAAGGATGTCAGATGGAGCCAGAGTGGTTACCCTACCCAAGGGTATCCACCCAGCTTCCCTCCATCATGTCCATGGTCACCCCAAAGACCGAAATGTGGTTGTGACTCAAGCAGAGGTACATTCCAATCCAGCAGTGGGGGTCATCAAGACTCCAACCAGCAGTACCAAGAGCCACCCACCAGAGAAGCCACGTTTGATTGTGGTTCAAGCAGAAGCCCACATCTTGCCGCCCAAATCTGCAGGAGCAGCCAGACCGGCCACGAAGGTCAAAGGAGTGACAGCTGGCTTGACTGCCCGCAAACCTCATGCAGATTATTGTCAACCAAGTTCCCCGATAGTAATTGTTGACGACCCGGAGGAGGAAAAGGACAAAGATAACCTTTCCCTCTACGGCTCAGAGACAATGGACGTGCCATCATAAGCGACAGGGAGGAGGACCACAACGTAGACAAGACAAGAACAGAAGTCATCTACTAGGAAAGTGCAAGGGGCTGCCATTCCGAGCCCAGATGGACCTGCGGAGAGTGCAGAGGTGCCTTCCGAGCCAGATGTAGGGAACATACGCAAGGAAACTCCTCCCCCCCCAACCAGTCCTAAGGAAAACCAAAGAAGCAGCCAGCCAGACCAATATCTTGGGGGACAAGTGGGAGTGGGAGGGGTAGAACTAGAGATTGAGGCAAATTGTGGGAGGGTTTTTGTGTTGGTTTAAGATAGTGTTATTAATTTGTTGATTGGTTGCCTATTTTTGCCTTGATAGAAGAAGAAAAAAAGGAATCATGTAATATCTCATCAACTTTCAAAACTTGTGACTTGTCAATTTAACAATAATGTGATTTAAAAAAAAAAAAAAAAAAAAGTTGTTATGTTAGATCATATTTACTAAAAACAGGAATGATGACTAAGGAAATCCTAAGTATTTTGTCGACTTTAAAAATTGTGACTTGTCAATTTACAAAGGCGGGGGGGACTTTTAATGATTTTATAAAGAACGTAAAGGCAACTAATGTGTTGTATAAGCCAAAGTAAGGCAACTTAATGAGTTTTATAAGCCAAAGTCAAGGCAAAACTTAATGTGTTTTATAAAGCCAAAGTAAAGGCAACTTTTAAGTGTTTTCAAGCCAAAGTAAAGGCCAACTTTAATGTGTTTTATAAGCCAAATAAAACAAAGGCGACTTAAGTTCATATTTTTTTTTTTTTTTTTTTTTTTTTTTAAACATTTAAAACATGCCCAATTTTAGAAGGATATTTGATGCAAATAAAAGGAGAGAGAAAATAAAAAACAAAACAAACCCAAGGTAGAATACACCACATTGTCCCCTTTTCATAAGGCATCAGCATACCCAAAGACCACCATATTACATTTAATGGACAAAAAGTATGCGCACTTCTCCTATTCGCGATTTCTGTTTTTCTTGGAGGTTATAATTATAAATTGTAAATGGAACAGATTAAAAATACGTCAGATATTATTGTGCCCTAAGCGGATCCAGGTCCCTGGAATTTTGAGGACAAAATTGTGTTTTAAGGGGAGGGTAGTGTAACGAAAAGAGGATTCACCTCCGTCAGTGCCCTCATGAAACAGTGCACTCCACAAGCCTACTAAATTACACAAGGAAGGCTGCGAATTTGTAGGCTAATTTCCAAGTTATAATTCCATATCTAAAAACTTACCGTATCTATATCAACATCTACACCCTTGCCGAGGCTTCTAGTAGTCATAATAGCTATCAAACTCAATTAAATACTCCAATCTGCTCCAGTTTTGTCAGGAAATGCTGCTTTTTCCGGCGAAAATTATCCATGCCACAATGTCGTCGCCGGATTTTTTTCACTGTTTAATGTAATTTTGAATAAAGGTGAGGTTTCCTCCTTTCAGACGCCACAAAAAATCCCTAGCTTCATTCTGCACATCGGACAGGCCAGATTTTGATATTTTTCCTTAAAAGAAATTATGACCAAAATATGCCAAATTTAGGCCAAATCCTGGTCTTTGAATAACTTAAAGTTTACATTCTACGCGTATGCTACACGCATTCGCCGTCGTCTGCTACTTTGGTACTTCGTGCGCAGGTACTTGGACCCTATAACCCTTTGGAAACCCATCCGCCCGCATTAGAAAACTTACGCGAGCCACTAGCTGCCCCAGCCCCCGTTTTTTCCCCGCCGCCGAGGCGATCTAAATTCGGCTCCGGTCGACTTTCTTCTTGTTTTCCCCCTCGCACCGCGCAGTCGCTCCCCGCCCCCTACTCTCAAGTCACTCACTACCGTCCCGCCCTCTCCCCCCCGGGGGGGCGGCGCGCCCCCAACCCCCACCACCACCCCCACCTTCCTCCCCTTGCCCTATGTTAAAAACGGTTGGACCTTTCATATTTTCTTCTTTCCTTTTCCCGTGCTTTCTTTCTTTCTATGGGGGGGGATCCCTTCACTACTTCGCTTTTTTAGTTCCTAAGGTCAGTGATATTAGACATGGGAAATTGTGTGACAAGCCTGGGATGGGACAAGTGTGACACAGGAGACACTATGCTGTAATGGCGTTTCTGTAAATACCTGTCCCACAAGCTCGAAAAAACACAGCCTAGTCTACTTATAACAGCGGTATGAATATTTATACTCAAGAACCTCGGCATAACCAACCCCAACTATTAAAGTACGATGTCCAGGCTTGTCCAGGCTTGTCCAGACACAGTCTGTGGACGCCTACAAGGGACATAATTACCATAATACTACGGGTTGGTCAGTCAGACCAAGAGTCGAGTATAATTAAAACTCACCATGAGGTGACACCCACGAAACCAAGTCAGACGCAACGGGGCGGGTAGGGAGCAACTTAAGTCGACTCAGGAGATTTCGAAATATTATTTTCTGTGTACTACTGAAAAGTGTCGTCACTAGACTAAAGGATCGTAACGAAAATGCAACAATTCGAAATTGCGATGTATCGGATTTTCGTTTTGATGCCGTAAACATTTATGTGTAGTATTACGTCCCATAGGCTACTGTGTATAACAAAAATTCCGGATCGGAATTTTAAACCGAGATGTGATTTTCTATATGAAGGAATTCGATTTAAGCTTAGCAAGTTCACACAGCGATTAGTATATGACAAGCATTAGTACTGCAAAAAAAACAGTGTTTTGGAAATTGAGGGCGCCCTCCCTTTCAGAAATCTCGGAGTCGGCTTTAATACAAAACAAGAAACCTTTTAAAAGGAAAACCTGGGCCATATGAAAAGGCAGTCACATCAAATTTGGGGTAATTATGACTTTTCTAAATTTTGAAGCTAGGACTTTTCAATAACAAACTTAGTAATTGTTAGTGAGATCCCGTTTTCATTAGGAAGCACCACTGTGAAGCAAGCACTACGAGATGTCCATGGCTTGTTAAAGTTCTAATCAATTATTATAATTAATTATACATTCACGTTCCCCAAGTCACTAGTCGCGTGATCATTGGTTCAAAAAGGTATAAAGACTTGCATAACGATGACCACGAATTTTAAGCCAAAATAGAATTGATATTAAGGGAATTAAAAAATTACTAAAAACAAAGCAGCACGTGTCCCGTTCTCCTACTCGATCTTTATTAGATAAGACAATAAGTCATGGGCATGCGAGTTATAAGGGTAGGACAAGTCACTGCCTGGGCTCCCCGTCATGGACGCTCCGATAACCTTGGTCATGCAAAGTTCGTGTCCCATCAGTAGAAGTACAAACATTATCCTGTCACGACCTTAAGCTCAGGTATAGTCCAGAATGACACTTGTAACAGCCCCATACCTGTCATTCCTCCTGCTAATGTAAAAGGTATAACAGAAATTAGTAGCTTCGTCACTGTCATGAACCCTCACTAGTTAGATAAGAGGTATAAGGTCAGGCTGCAGGGTAGACATTATTACACGGAGTTTGTGACAAGTACCTTAGACAACTAATAGAAGGGTTCATCCCAGTCCCAATGCTTTTCCTATCAAAGGTATGGAAGTCCCACTGGACGCATAGAAAGGAAATGTATTAAACGTGTTCCAAAGCTAAACATTGAATTTGGGAGTTTAGTACTAAGGGAAAGGTCAGACAAGTGTCAATTAACCAAGTAAATCTGAGTGTGTAATATGGGAGACATCTGGCATCTCTTCAGAGGAACCTATTTCGTACCAGCAACTTCGGTATAGAGTCAAACTCTCTTTTCAACAAGATCGTAAGTTCTATCGGTGTCCCACTTGGATAAATGACTAACCATCAATCATTTATTCTTTCCCATCAGGCCTTGCATACCCTCGGTTCGTTACAATACCATTACCCCTTAAAGAAAGACTGGGACGATGGATTGCTCTCAATAATCTAATTCCAATTGATATCTGTGCAATATACACCTTCAAAGTATTGTGTTTATACACAATGATATTTATGGACAGCAAAGTACATGCACATGCACAGTATCGAACTACATATCAAAATGATATGTATGATCCACATCTACATGTAGTTATGAATTGGTTTTTACAAACAAATTAGAAACAAACCATGTACATTCTATGATTCAAAGTAGTTTGCATATGTGTGCTACATGTAACTTGCAGTTTATGAATGTTTTATGCAGTGTCACCTTCACTCATGGAATAATCTTTATGTTGAACTATACATGTATCTTGTTTATTTTTTAAAGCTGTAAATGTATCCTATTTTGTGCTTGTCAATTGACAGGTCTATGACACTTGAAATCATACATGCATTTACAATGTAAGACTTGTTATACATGTAATTTGGCCATGGGAATTTACATAGGTCTACCCCTATGTCATCCACAGGTCCATGTACATGCTTATGCTGCAAAATAGTTTTTTGGAAAGTTGCACTGGAAATTGAAAATGAATCATACAAGTTAATACATTTAACCACACATATATATATATTTAAACTATCCAAAAATTGCACTTTGTGTACTACATGTACATGATACACATGTGGATGTAGGCGTATGTAAATGCACCTACACAGTTACGCATACACTGTACTCAATTTTACATTGTACATGCAGGTCTATAGAATGTGATGAAGATTTACTACAAACATTGCAATTATTTCTTGTAATTTATCCAAATGTACAGCTCCCTAATTATCAAATTTGAGCATGCAAATAAACAAATGAGTGTTTAAATTCTTTATATCATTCATTGGCCTCTGTATGATAAACCATGTTGATGGGAGATATTTCTCTACTGCTTCATATAGTAGACCTACTTCATGTTTTGCATATTTAATTAGATGATGAAAATGCTGTCACTGTGAAGCCTAATTTACATATGAAAAGTAATTAACAGACTCAATTTTTGTTTTTGTTATGAGATAGTGAAATATTCAGTTATGCTGTGTCCCAAATCCTGTGGTTATATGACACTTTGTTGCTGATCTATGGCATATCATATTTAATTAGGCTAACATGTACCATCAAAAGCTGAATACACAGAATATGTGTATCTTGATGAAACTGATGCTTATTTTTCAAATTTGGGGCAATTTTTTAGTTGGAATGACTTAAACTGGTTGGGTAATGTGCTCAGGAACAAAGTCAAGGTGATAAAATGCAAATAGTGAAAAAAATGAAGTATTTGAGGAAATTTGTCATACCGTCTCCTGCAAATAGACATACAGTGATGACATCTCAAAATCTACAATAAACAGCTGATTGTGGTTTACACAAGCACAGAAAAAACAAAGATCAATAATGTTTGCGTTTGAGGTCAAACTGTATTGATCATGGTGGACAATATCACGCTTAAAATCTGGGATATTCACCGAGAAAGGCTTTTTTGATCTCTCAAGTCGCAATTTTGATACGCACCTATAGAAATGAAAGAATCAGATAAAAAGTACTGCCTTGTCTTTAATACACAGATTTCAAGCCAACCACATGCAGGTTATGTTTGCATATCCATGCCAGTAACAAAAAAACATCGGTCCTCAGACCGCTTGTGTCGCCTGCCGTCGCGGTTAGTGAATGATAGGCCAGCATGACCTTTGACCTTGATATATGACCTTTGATCTCATCAACAAATGAGGGATCCCATGTTGCACCTATGATTCAAGTTTGGTTCCAATTGAACTTCAACTTTCAAAAGAGGTCAATTTTACATTTTCAGCCCATTTTACAACTTGACCTCACATGACCTTTGACCTTGGCATGTGACCTTTGACCTCATCAACAAGTGGGGGATGCCATATTGTGCCTGTGACCCAAGTTTGGTTTAAATTCATCAAAGTATGAGGATATTACAGGCAAATGTTAACCCTTTTTCACAACAGACAACAACAGCAGACAACTACAGTGGACAAAGTGATCCCTATGTGTCTTCCTTAGGGCAGGCGACACAAAAATACAAAAATATGAATTTTGATGTTTTTTTGATGTTTCGGATTAGCAAATCACTGCTAATCCTTGAACTGTGAAATTCCTAGTCGAAATCACAAAATTTGCCTTTTGACCCCCAAAAACTTGGAAAAGGAGAGAAAAAGTGTATGTCAATAATATGTAACACCATATGCTGAGGCTAAATTATGATACAGTAATATCAATGGCTACCTTGAGTAAAACTGAGTTATAATTTCATACTTAGACATTTAAATTTCTTTAATCTCAGACATTTCTTGAATACCCTTTGCTTATTATTAAATTTTAAAATAAAATATCTAAAAAATATGGCCCCAATCACTTTTTTGGGGGGACACAGACATTAACAATAACAAACAAAAAAAATCCACCCAGTTTTGATGACTTTGCTAAGTACATACAACAGAATATAAAAATAAGTCGTGGTCGTTGGACCGCAAGTGTCGTCTCTCTGCCGTCGCAGTTGTGAAATGGGGCCCAGAGTAACAGTCCAAGGTACATGAGGTTCACAAGGGCATGAAGCACCATGTCTGGGGTCACAAAGGCCACACAGGGCTACCAAGATCAGAGGTCACCAAGGTCACATGGTCCACAAGGTCACATGGGTTCCCACAAAGGTCACATAGGTCACCCTACCACCACCCCCTTCCTACGCCCCAAACCCTCCCTTACGCACCGATTTGCAAATGGGGCCAAAGGTGATAAGAGGTCACCAATATCATGGGGTCACAATGGTCACATGAAGTCACCAGGTCAATAAGGCCACAAGGTCCATGGTTCCCAGACACAGGGAGGAGTCACCAGGAGTGGTAAACACACGTCACATCCCCACGTGACCCCCTCCCTGATGCTCTACACCCCGAACCCTCCCTGGACGCATCAAAAGGTGACATGGTTCACAAAGTCACACAAGGTCACCCAAGGTTAATAAGGCCACAAAGGTCACATGCGGGCACAAAGGTCACAGGGAGTCACCTGGCCCATCCATGATGTATCCATCCCCAATAATGCACCCCACCCGAAAAACCCACCCTTACCGCCGCACCCACCGGACCCCCTTCCCTGACACACCATTGTGAATTGGGCCCAAGTTGAATGAGGTCCACAAAGGTCACATGAGATCACCAAGCTCACATGAAATCCCCATGAACGTTCACAAGGTACATGGATTCACAAGTAGCATGGGGTCAACAGGTCACATGGGGTCACGGAGGTCCTGCACCCCATTCTGGACTTCTCCGATGCACAAACCACCCCCCACCCCGACGCACCTCACCTTTCCTCCTCCCCTACGCATCCCACCGAACCCTCCCCAAAGCCACCCCACACCCGACCCCTCCCTGACTGCCCACCCCATCGCGGCCCTCCATAACACCCCACACACCAATGCCCCACAACCAAATCCACCCTGTCCCTGCAACATCCAACCCTTGTCACTAAACACCAAACTGTCACTTCAATCACCCACTGTCCACTCAACACCCCACCCTGTCCACTCAACACCCACCTGTCCACTCAACACCCCACCCGGGTCAACTCACAAACCCAACAAGCCGGCCCGCAACACCCACCGGGCCCTCGCAGCAACACCACACCGGCCCCCGAAGAAACACCACACCCGGCCCCCTGGGCAACACAATCACAAAAGGCCCACTCCACAAACAAAACATGTGCAGGTCTACAAAAACACCAAAACCGGTCACCACAGGAGGAACAAAAACATCCACACCCGTCCCGCGAACAAACACCCGGCCGGCCACCCGAGCAAAAACACACCAGCCCAACAACCACAAACCGTCCCAAAAACCCGCC
The DNA here is from genome assembly GCA_023653785.1 of Ophioderma brevispina. Classification (NCBI taxonomy): domain Eukaryota; kingdom Metazoa; phylum Echinodermata; class Ophiuroidea; order Amphilepidida; family Ophiodermatidae; genus Ophioderma; species Ophioderma brevispina. The sequence goes on along the minus strand of JAMKCH010078687.1, from coordinate 9,431 downwards.
TCCGCGGCACAAACAAACACACACCATTCCCCCTAACCCGGAACCCCCACCTTCCCAAAACCCAACCCTTTCCACCAACAAACCACCCTTCCCCTTACGCACACCCCACCCTTCCCCTCCCCAACACCCCACCCTTTTCGTGGTGGAACCTTAAGGCTTTCCACAGGACTAGACTGCCATCAGCACAGCAAGCTCAGTAGCAAATGTGCAGCAGCAGAAGATTGCAGATGGATATGTGAAGAAACCAACTGATGTGCAGGGGAATGAAAGAAGCGGCAGTTAAATTACAGACCAACAGGTGCAGAAGAACTAAAAATCAGATGCAGCAGGGAACAGAAAAACCAACAGATGCCGCAGTAACTGAAGTCCAACCCAAGCGACCAGGTACAAACAGAGGAACCAGAGTAATTGAACCAACCAGATTGCACCAGTAATGGAAGACAAACAGATGCACCAGTAATTGAAGAACAAACAGATGCACAGTAATTGAAGCAAACACAGATGCACCAATAACTGAAGATTCAACAAATACATCGATAAATGGAGAGAATGATGCAAGAAGGTAGCAACAAAAGAACAAATGCATGCAGTGAGTGACAAGTGAAAAATCAACAGATGCATCAGCAACGGACAATTTAACAGGATGAACTGGTTAAATTGAAGAGCTAACACATGAAGCAGTCAGTAACGTACGAGCCAACATATCAGTGACAAGGCTGAGCATAACCGATGCATTACCAACTGAGATAAACAGATGCACACGACAACAAAAAAGGGAACAAATATGAACCATGCAAACTACTACATGTAGAGCCAACAAAGGATCAGCAATTGTAGAGCCAACAAATGCACAAGCAATGGACCACCAGGAGATACATGGCAGTGAAGTTACCACAATGGAGGCAGAAAGCAAAGAAGACCAACAAATGGACCAGCAACTGTAGAGCCAACAAATGCACAAGCAATGGACCAACAGGGAGGTACACTGGCAAATGAATACCAATGGAGGCAGAAGCACTTGAAGACAAACAAAAGGGACAGCAACTGTAGGCCAACAAATGCACCAGCAATGGACACCAGGAGATAGCACTGAACAATGATGTACCAATGGATGCAGAAGCAACTGAAGACCAACAAATGGACAAGCAAACTTGATCAGCCAACACATGCACCAGCAATGGACCAACCAGGAGATACACCGGGCAAATGGAAGTACCAAGGGATGCAGAAGACAACTGAAGACCAAAATGGACCAGCAACTGTAGAGCCAAACAAAATGATCAGCACTGACCCCCAACCAGCGAGAAAACTGGCAAATGAAGTACAATGGGATGCAGACGCAACTGAAGACCAACAAATGGACCAGCAACTGTAGAGCCAACAAATGCACAAGCAATGGACACCCAGGAGGATACATTGGCAAGTGAAGTACCAATGGGATGCAGAGCAAGGAAGAAAAACAAATTGGACCAGCAACTGTAGAGCCAAACGTGAACCGAAATGGACCAACCCAGGAGATACACTGGCAAGTGAAAGTAACACCAATGGATGCAGGAAGAAGCAAATGAAGACCACCAAATGGGCCAAGACTGTAGAGCCAACAAATGCACAAGCAATGGACAAACCAGGAGATACACTGGTAAATGAAAGCACCCAATGGGATGCAGAACGCAACTGAAGGACGACCAAAACAAATGGACCAGCAACTGTAGAGCCAAACAAAGCACCAGCAATGGACCCCAACCAGGAGGATACACTGGTAAATGAAGTACCAATGGATGAAGAAGCAACTGAAAACCAACAAATGGACCAGCAACTGTAGAGCCAACAAAAGCCCAGCATGGACCAACAGGAGATACACGCACTGAAGTACCAATGGTGCAGAAGAAAAACTGAAGACCAACAATGGCCAGCAACTGTAGAGCCACAAATGAACCAGCAATGGACCAACCAGGAGATACACTGGACAAATGAAGTAATCCAATGGATGCATAAGCAAAACTGAAGACAACAAATGGCCAGAAACTGTCAGAGCAACAAATGCACCAGCAATGGACCAACCAGAGATACACTCGGCAAATGATGAAAGTTACCAATGGATGCCGAAGCACGAAGACCAAAAGGGACCAGCAACTGTTAGAGGCCAACCCGTGCACCCGCAAATGGACCAACCAGGAGCTACACTGGCAAGTGAAGTACCAAAGGATAGCAGAAGAGAAAGCAATTGGAAGACAAACAAAATGGACCAGCACTGTAGAGCCAACAAAGGGCAACCAGCAATGGACCACCAGGAGAGACGCCTGGCAAGTGAAGTTACCAATGGATGCAGAAAGCAAATGAAGACCAACAAATGGACCAGCAACTGTAGAGCCAACAAATGCACAAGCAATGGACCAACCAGAGATAACAAATTGGCAAGTGAAGTACAATGGTGCAGAACAGAAGTACCAACAAAATGGACAAGCACTGTAGAGCCAACAAAGCACCAGCAATGCGACCCAACAAGGAGACACTGGCAAGTGAAGTACAAATGGCTGCAGAAGCACCTGAAGACCACAAATGAACCCACCAACTGTAGAGCCAACAAATGCCCCAGCAATGGACCAACCAGGAGATACAACACTGTCACGTGAAGTACCAATGGATGCGAAGCAACTTGAAGACTCAACAATGGACCATCAACTGTACCGTTTTTCCCAAAAAAAACGCAACACTTGGTGCAGGCAAACCATAACTTTTGAACAAAACATGTGTACTACTTATGTAATTCTTTGTTGTATAAGATGGGACTGTTAGCGAATTTCCTGAAAAGTTCATCAAGGTAGAGTCAATATTTTTAATTTTGGATTTTTTTTAACAGTGTAATATCCAAACTGCTGGACTCATTTAACCAAATTCAGGCGCTATAACCTACAATACGGCACTGTCTACGTTTTGTGCCCATAACCCCACAACCAACCAATATGAATGTCTCTAAGTCCAACACCAGTTCCTCCCTTTTTTAAAGATAGGTTGCTGCAACACAAATATAACATATGAATGTTTCCATTGGTAATAACAGCTAAAACACGCATTTTAACACCTCACTTAAAAGATCGAATTAGTAATGTATGATCAACAAACTCATAAGACTAGCATTGGATTAGAGCTAATCATTCATCTTAATTTTGTTACCCCCCCAGCACACACAAAGAGTTATCTTCCCCAAATTTAATGACAGAATGATATACTGAGATTGTTATTGAGTTGTGTGTTGACAAACATAGTTTTACTTTCATAAAGTTGAGAATGTACCATTATTTTTAGTAATAGCAAGTTTTGCAGCCCACGCATTTATCATTTTGTGTAATGTGGAGTTGGTCTATGACTTAGGTCATAGTTTTTATATCTACTTGAAACATATTTTATCACCAAATAAAGTAATTTTTTTAATTAATGTTTTTATTATTATCAGTTTAAATAATATTAATGAAATGCAATCATTTTGACCCAGTAGAAGGTGTTCCTGCACGAATTTGGGCAAGTAAATGTTGATGATTGCAATCAATATTGCATTTGCCATTCTGTCTTCATTGTGGCAATCCTTGTGGTTATCCAGCTCCTCATTTTTGTAAAATGGGTTCTGCGGGTTACTATTATTGTTGTGGTCATAATCTTAAAACTATTGACCCCTACCTTACTGAACTGTGTCAGGAATATTAGCTAACAGTCCATCTTACCTTACTCAAAGAATAAGCAGTCACATGCTTTTTCAAAACTAATGGCGCCTGCCACCAAGTGTTGCGTTTTTTTTGGGAACATCACGGTAGAGCCAACAAATGCACCCACAATGACCAACCAGGAAATACACTGGCTAATGAAGTAACCAATGGTTGCAGAATCAACTGAAAGACCAACAAATGGACCATCAACTGTATAGCCAACAATGCACCAGCAATGGACCAACCAGGAGATACACTGACATGAGTACCAATGGATGCAGAAGAAACTGAAGACCAACAAATGGACAAGCAAACTTTAGAGTCCACCAAATGCACCACATGGACCAACCATGGAGATACACTGGCAATGAAGTATACCAATGGATGCCAGAAGCAACTGGAAGACCAACAAATGGACCAACAACTGTAGAGCCAACAAAAGCCCAGCAATGGACCAACCGGAGATCACTGGCCAATGAAGTACCAATGGGTGCAGAACAACTGAACGACCAACAATGGACAGCACTGTAGAGGCCCAACCAATGCACCCAGCATGGACCACCAGGAGAATTACCTTGGCAAATTAGTACCGATGGATGCAGAAGCAACTCAGAAGACCAACAATGGACACACCTGAGAGCCAACCAATGCACCAGCAATTGGACAACCAGGATATACACTGGCCACTGAAGTACCACTGGATGCAGAAGCAACTGAAGACCAACACATGGACCAGCACGTAGAGCCACAAATGAACCAGCAATGGACCAACCAAGAGATACACTGGCAATGAAGTACCAATGGCTCAGAAGGCACTGACGACCAACAAATGGCACACTGTAAGCCAACCAATGCACCAGCAATGGACCAACCAGGAGATACATTGGCAAGTGAAGTACCAATGGAATGCAGAGCACTGAAGACCAACATGGACCACCAACTGTAGAGCCAACAAATGCATCAGCAAAGGACCAACAGAGATACACTACTGGCAATTGAGTACCCAATGGATGGCAGAAGCCACTGAAATACCAACAAATGGACCAGCAACTGTAGAGCCAACAATGCACCATGCAATGACCAACCAGGATATAACACTGGTATTGAAGTACCAATGGATGCAAAAGCAACTGAAGACCGACAAATGGACCAGCAACTGAAGAGCCAACAAATGCACCAGCAATGGGACCCCACCAGGAGATACACTGGCAAATGAGTACAATGGATGCAGAAGCAACAGAAGACCAACAATGGACCATCAACTGTAGAGCAACAAATGCACCAGCAATGACCAACCAGGAGATACACGGCCAATGAATACCATGGATGCCAGAAGCAACTGAAGACCAACAAATTACCAGCAACTGTAACCAACAAATGCACCAGCAATGGACGCAACCAGGAGATTACACTGCAAATGAAGTACCAATGGTGCAGAAGCACTAAGACCAACCAATGGACCAGCAACTGTATAGCCAACAACTGCACCAGAAATGGACCAACCAGGAGATACACTGGCAGTTATACCAATGATCAGAAGCAACTGAAGAACAGAAGCACAAACAACTCGCTGGAAACACACCATGTAATGTTAATAACACAACCCATTGAGGTTTTATTCTGTCATTTTTTTTTTTTCAGTTACAGGGGGCAAGACATTTTTACAGTCCAGTATCAACATATATTTTTACAATTCTTGCATGTATATAGAGCAAATATACCAAAACATTAACTTTATCATCTGTTTAATTTTTTATCATTGAGTCATATTATTTTACTTGGCCATACACGTCCTCGGGCTAGCGTCTTTTGTGTGTTACATTGTTTTCCTTCCTGTGCGTTGTTTACGACGAATCAGGTTTGAGAAGGCTACCGAGGTTTATTTTTAATAACACTCTTTTGAGCTTGTTTATTTTTAATAACCTGCACACTCTTAGTTGGATCACAACTGGACACGCGGTCAACGTGATGAGTCCTAGAAATACAATGTCCTGACAATTATATTCAGCACGCGTCCTGTAGTAGTATCTGCTGACAAACTTAAAAACCAAATTCTATGGTGTCAAACCTATGTATGTAGAAATAAGAGCGGTATGCTACCTGTAAATAAACTTTAAAAATTTGATTGCGCTTACATCAACAAACATTTCTCATAAATATACTGACCAATTTAATGATTTTTAAACAACAGCAAATATTGACTTTACTATGTTACCATTTTTTGACCACAAACAATCACATGGGCTAACTAACTGCAAAAGGGCAGGTAACTTCGCGCACGCACAACAAAAGTTGGAAGTAATGATCGCATCAGAAATGCCTTGATGCATAGATTCGATATGACGCATACGCATGGCAACTTGTATACAATTGTACATGGTTTGCCCACTTGAGATGCCTTTTATCAGAATGGATTTTAATTTCACGATTTGAGCCTCATTAATTGTTGAATTTTGATATAAGAATCCAGATGAAGTACTTTGACCTGGTGCAGAAGCCGTGTGAAGAATAAGAGATGAAATCTAGTTGTGTTTTGATAAGGCTCATTAGTGTATGAAATGGTACAAATTTTTTGACGAAATGGCGATTATAGCAATGGAGTTGGTGGAACAAGAAGGAATTTATAGAGTTCCGCCGAATGCCCTTTAAAATGGGCCCACATGACCTTTGACCCCAATCTGTGTCAAAAACCCATGGGGTCTTGGGTCAGTGGTTCTTCTGACAACATCCGGTGATCATAGCACTTATCTGTGGCAGAAAAATGCTTTTATAGAGTTTTTCTGACACATAGAATGCCCCTTTAATCGACCACATGACCTTTGACCCCAATCTGCTGTGTACCCCTATATGGGTCTTGTGTCAGGGTTCTCTGACCAATTTTCTTGGCAATTGGAGACATCCTTTGGCATAGTAAGCATTTTGAAATTTGTGTCGGAAGAAGAAGAATCGCACCAATACAGGACCTAGCCGTGCTTCGCAAACGGCTAGGTAAAAATCTCTAATAACACCGACCCAGGCCGTGCTTCGCACACGGCTAGGTAACAAAGCACATTTTTAATAACATTTCGATATTTTTTAATAGGGAACCCAAAAAAATTAGTTGAAAATCAATATTTGATGACATTTTCTCAAAACTACAGATTTTTGGGGAAATATTTTCATATTTGGATTCCTTGTTCTTTTCTCTTTTTCTTCTCAATAGTTACTTTTTATAAATTTATAGATTTTAAAGACACTATCAGTGATTTGAAAAATATTATTTGAAATTTGCAGGAATCGCTTCAAAGTGAATGATAAGTCCGTAGAATTAAAAGTTATATTAAAAAAAAAAGAAGAAATGGCAGTGTTTCAAGATACATTCTCACCATCTCCATTCCATATACTTGGTTGTAGTAAGTGTCCAACGGACAGTAATGACTTAATCTCTGATTCCTGTCCCTTAATAGTTGCTTACTGGTCTTATCATTTGCAGGTATGTTAGGATACCTGTACTTTTTAACATACATGCAATAATCCTGATTTTTTGATGACTTTTTTTCAATTTTGGCCTGATTAGCAAATCACTGATAGTGCCTAAAACATAATGAAGACGAATATGGGCCAACAGTTCCTTTGATTCCTGACTTAACCCCCCTTAACATGTTTTTTTGCTCTCATTACCCATAAGGGTGCTAATTTGGCAAAAACTATTTTTTTTAAATCTTCAGGCCCTATATTCCAAATGTGCCAGTGTATCTTAAAATCCTTGCAGAACTGAAACTTACAGCACACCTGATAACAAATTTCAAATTCATTTTTTATTCTTACAAGGCAATAATATCAAATGAAATGGCTGAAACTTGAAAAGTGAATCTATCTTGATATACAAAATTCCCTTATATGGCATTTAAATCTCACTCCATTCATAATCATCTTGGATTCTTAGGGTCTACAGATCTCAGTGGCAAAAAGACTTAGTATTTGATATCATGTCAATCTACAAATGTTCACAAAATACCAATACACCGAACTTTTAACTTCCTCAGGAAGTAGCCATGACAATGTCCAGAGCTTTTAATAAGTTTTGCCACCAGATATCCCAATCTGAATGATCAATGACCTCATTAACATTCATCTTTGACATCAATCATTCAAAAAATCTAAACAAGTGCAGGAAAACTTCTGCTTCAATTCAACATACAAATTCCAGCCAACCTCAGATATCAACAAATGGCTCAGCAACCGATAAGGTTCTGAACAGAAGCATCGCAAACCACCCGCCAACATGAACTCACTGGCAACGCACAATTAACCAGCCTCCCCCAACCAGTCCCCAAATAACCGGAAAACCCTGAAACCTAGAAGCCGATAACCGCGAAATTCTAGGTTTTTTTTACCTATAGCTTGCGAATGGGACTTATCTTTACCAGCTATGTGTGTTGTGATCAAAGAGGATGGACATCCACAAGTTTATTTTCAGAGTTAAACAGTAACTAGTACAATGCCCCATGTGTGACCTTTTGGAAACCTATGTGTATGAGATTTTAGTCTGTTTTCTTGTCCGAAAAAAAAAATAATGCATGATTCGACGCAGCTCCTGTGGGTGGTACTTGCGATGGATTTCCTTACATGACCAGAGAAGAAGTCAATGGAAAAGCGATTGTTTTTGGACATTTTTGGAACAGTTGACCCGTCCCGAGTTTCAAGGAACCTGCTAGATTGCCAGAATAATGATGGTGACAGCAAAACGGAGAAGGAGATGGTAAATTCGTAAGAGTTACGGTCACCAGCCTTAAGATATCGGTTCCTATAAAAAGCTTTGTCTGCGGCACATTTTAAGCGATTGATATTTGTGGTGTAATGGATATTTGCCACGTAACCTAAATCCAGGAATTGCCTTCCAATATCCAGAATTTCCCACTATCTTGGCCGCTGACGGTCCCAGTTCAAGGATCCAAAACTCGGTGGGCGAATAGAAGTTCTATACCGTTACAATTGTGTTTTGTTATCACTTTTTCAATCAAGTGAAATTTTTAAACTCAACTTTACTGAACTCTGAACACAAAATCTATCCCTCATACCCCAGGATGCGCTTCCACTGTCGGCCAAAGCTATCAGTGGTGCCAGTCTACGAGTGATTCGCGAGTTGCACTGGTTTCGCAATAGAACTACTCAAATGGTCACTCATTGGTTTTTGCAGATTTGTTACTTTGACATCGTAATTCTGTTCGCTTGCGTCGACGGAATGAGGAACCCTGTGCAAGTACACAAAATGTGCCGAACTAAACACGAAGTCCTGTTACAACTGGAATTGGAAGATTAAAATTTTTCATATGTCCTACGGTTCTGAATGATTTTAAACTAGACTATCTACACTATATACTCTTCAAAATTGTATCAAAATGCCATCGAGTCTATTCTACAGAGAGTTATCTTGCTACCAACACACACCATAATGTAATTCAATTACCAAGCCAACAAAAAACCCCAACAAAAAAAAAAAAAAAACAATAAAGGTCTGCTGATCAGTAAGGCTTTGTAATTATTAGCGTCAGATTCATGAAAGAGTGGCAGCCGGAGCAGGTGATTGGCAAAGGTTGAGAGTACTAATTCAATGGCAAACTACCAGATAGTGTGAGGTAATACAGCAAGCTAGATACCTACAACAGTACAACACTCTTACGTAGCAGTTGACACTCTTTATAACTTAAGTATAGTGTGACCAGTGGCTTTTTTTTTTTCTTCATAAAC
>JAMKCH010078685.1:0-15280 GCA_023653785.1 Ophioderma brevispina | reverse complement strand
TTAAAAAAATATATATAGAAGCTCGGAGAAACTGGCGAGCACCAGAATAAATAAAGATCGAGCACAATACACGGTCTCGAACCCGGGGACTTCGCATTCTAGGCGGTGAGATATTACCACTAGTCCACAGAGGACTGTGGTATGGATTCCAGAGAAACGAGCGCTACTGTATTTCAGTCTTTTTTCAGAGTTCAAGCGGCCGTAATTATTATTTTTATATTTTGCATGGGAGGGGCCTTATTATTATGCATGATTCTAGCGTAATCTATGACGAAGCGAACTCAATCAATGCACGCGAGGATCAAGTAAATGATTCAACCGGAAGAGAAAGTAAATTCGAAATATATATAGAAGATCGGAGAAAAAAACTGGCGAGCACGAAACTAAATAAAGACGAAAAATACACGGTCTCAACCGACTCTCGCATTCTATAGGCGTGAGTATTACCACTAGGCCACAGAGGACTGTGTTAATGGGATACCAGTGAACGAGCGCCTAATGTATTTCGTCTTATTTCAGACTTTCAAGATGGCCGTAATTATATTTTTATATTTTAGAATCGGGAGGGCCTAAGGCATGATTCTAGCAGAATCTATGACGAATAGCGAAAAACTCAATTCAATGCAAGCGAGGATCAAGTAAATGATGCAAACGAGAAAGAGAGAACGTAAATTGGTAAATATTATATAGAAGCTCAGGGAAACTGGCGAGCACAGAACTAAATAAAGACGAAAAATCCACGGTCTCGAACCGGACTCTCGCATTATAGGAGTAGATATTACCACTAGGCCACAGAGGACTGTGGTTAGGTGGATACCAATAGAACGAGCGCTAACTGTCTTCAGTCTTTATTCAGGTTTCAAGCGGCCGTAATTATATTTTTATATTTTAGATGGGAGGCCTTATAGCATGATTCTAGCAGAATCTAGGACGAAGCGAAACTCAATTCAATGCACGCTAGGATCACGTAAATTATGGCAACTGAGAAAGTAAATTTTGGTAATAATATTATATAAGAAGCGCGGAGAAACTGGCGAGCACAGAACTAAATAAAGAAGAAAATGACACGGTCTCGAACCCGGACTCTCGCATCATTCTAGGCGTGAGAATTTACCACTAGGCCACAGAGGACTGTATTAATGTGGATACCAGTGAACGAGCGCAATGTATTCCAGGGTTCTTTATTTCAGAGTGTCAAGCGGCCGTAATTATATTTTTATAATTTTAGAATGGGAGGGCCTTATTGCTGATTCTAGCAGAATCTATGACGAAGCGAAACTCAATTCATGCACGCGAGGATCAAGTAAATGATGCGACCCGAGAAAAGGTAAATTGGTAAATATTTATAGAAGCTCGGAGAAACTGGCGAGCACAGAACAAATAAAGACGAAAAATACACGGTCGAGAACCCGGACCTCTCGCATTCTAGGCTTGAGATATTGCCACTAGGCCAAAGGACTGTGTAATGTGGATACCCATGACCGAGCGCTAATGTATTTCAGTCTTTATTTCTTTTTTGTTTGGCCCTGGTTGCCGCCAAAATTGGTCATAATGAACTAATGGCCCAAAGTGAAAATGGGGTGCAGCCAAATTTGGTCATACGACCCAGTGGCCCAAGTTCATATGGGGTGCATACAGATTTGGGCCAAAGTGCGTGACTGATTAAAGAGGTATTCTTTGAAAATCTGTTTTACTACCACATGCTTAATGTTCACTAATCATGGGCAGAAGGATCACGACAAGATTCACACGGGGCGAACACAGATTGCCGTCAAGGGTCATATGAAGCTGAATGTAACGCATTCTTGACATTCTAAATTTGTTTTTCTGTCTCAAATGACATCCTATAATCACCAAATCATGACACAAAGACCATGTGGGGTGCAAAAGATTGGAGTCAAAGGTTAACAGGACCGGATAAAAAGGGTATTTTTTTTTAATTTCTGTATTGTATCTTGCTGAAGGAAAAGTCAATGGTATTACTTTTTGTGGTGTTGGTGCAAAGTAGAGTGGGCACATGCGGATTACTTTGGTAGTATATGTGTACTGTGTTGTGTACACATGTTAAACCATGCCACTATATGACACTCATATCTCACAACATTGATCAATGAACTTCATAATGGGTCTGAAGAACCACTGACACAAGATTCATAGAGGGTACACTCATATGAGGTGACTCATATGGGTCGTACACAGATTCACCTCTGATGACCCCATGTGACCATTGACCCCATTCAACAAAACTGCAATGTACACAGATTGACATCAGACACAATGGCACAAGACTCCCTATGAGGTTAACTCATATGGGGTGTACACTTCATATGGGGTGACTCATATTGGGTGTAATAGCTCTGACCTCTGATGGACCCCATGTGACTTTTGATCATTCACAAACTGCAATGTTCACAAGATGACATTAGATGTCCATGCGACCATTTGACCCTATTCACCAAACTGCAGTGGCAGAAAGAAACATGCATCTCAGGGAGCACTGTATTTTATTATAATAAAGGATGTAAGATGTTAAAAAAAACTAGTGACATATATCAAACTTGGTTATGAAATGATTCTAGAAACAACTTTGTTGTGTGGTACTTATGTTATGTACAGTAAAATATACCCAAAAGTTAAATTTTAAGAAACATTCACAAACAAAATATTGGTACTTGAATTTATTTTGTCAAAACCAAGCTACTAGCATATACAGATATGTGTCAATTTCAAGAAGTAAATAAGGTAAAAATACTCTCTAGAAACACTAATTTTTTTAAAACACTGTTACATTGCCCCAAGAAAACGATTTTTAAGTTTTGGGTGAGGAATGAACACCTTAGTGCTAATACAAAAAAACAAAACTAATTGAATTTGAATTTAAATTGAGTTTTGTAAAATCGCATTGAAACACTGCATTTTTTGTGGCAGTTTAAAGGGACATTTAGGGGGGGTCAACATCCGAAGCCCCCCCTGGAATTCTTGGATACCAATCCTAATTATAAAAGCTGATTTGGAAATGAACAACCCTATGGGGGCTTACACATTGGAAAACAAAATAAACACAGTTTTGAACTGGCAAAAAAAAAATATTGCTAAGTCATATGGCAGATTTCTACATTTAACCCGCCTCACTAATTTGGGGTCTCAGGGGCTCTAAAGGGGGGGGGGTATGTATAATTCAGTACAAGGGGGGGTTCGATCAGGCTAATTTGCCGTGATAATATTTCATCAAGTACACTTATCCAACAAAAAATGGATTGAGTTGGCCACCTTCATGTTCCGACATGTTCCCATATCACCTGGTTCTCTCTGTCATAGACCTTAAGCCCAGGGACAACCCCCCTAAACCCTGACATGACAACCACCGAAACCCCACAAGCCCCCCTACGTTCCAGACAACCCCCCTTAAAACCAGGACAACCCCCTTTTTAAACCCGGACAACCCACTTAAACCCAACACTCCCCATTAAACCCAAACAACCCTTAACGTGGAACAACCCCCCTTTAAACCCGGACAAACCCCCAAACCTTAGACAACCCCCCTTAACTGTGCAACCCCCACCTTTAAAACCACAATCAAAGCCCCCTTAAGCCCAGACAACCCCCCCTTAAACCGGACAACCTTTGAAACACGGAAACCCACCTAAACCCCAACAATCCCCCTGACATAAGTCCAGACAACCCCCTTAAACCCGGACAAACCCCCGGTATACCCAGACAACCCACCTTAAACCCCAACAATCCCCTTAAAAACCAACAACCCCCAAAAGATGGACACAACCTCCCTTAAACCCGGAAAACCCCCCCTTAACCCGGACCAACACCCTTAAACCTAATCAGCGCGCGAGTACATGATTCCCCACCATTCCATCAAGTTTCATCCCAAAAATCGGACTTATGGATCTTCAAATAGTTTGTTCACAAGTTTTGGGTGAAAAAATACCCCAAATTAGCCCCTAAATATGCAAATTAGCTATTAATTAGCAATCATCGCCACAAAACTAATCAGCGCGAGAGTACATGATTCCCCACCCCTCCACAAAGTTTTCATCCAAATCGGACTTATGGATCTTCAGATATAGTTTGTTCACAAGTTTTTGGGGTGAAAATCCCCCAAATTAACCCATAAATATGCAAATAGCTCTATTTAATTAGCTATATGGCGCCACAAACCTTAATCAGCGAGGAGAGTTAAGTGATTCCCCCCTCCAACAAGTTTCATCCAAATTGGACTTATGGATCTTCAGATAGTGTGTTCACAAGCTTTTTGGGGGAGTAAAAAATTACCAAATTAACTCATTAATTATGCCAAATTAGGTACCTAAGTAGCTATATGCCACGCCCATAATCGAATCAGATGAAGGGCATGCCAGTCCGTTCCCACCCACCAAGTTACATCACCAAACCCTTAGGGGTCTCATGTTATCGCGTTCACAAGATTGTGTTGGAGGCCGCCGCCGACGCCGTGCCGACGCCGCCTTGACTGATGCATAATCCCCCGTCTGCTTTTCAGCCAGGGGGATAAAAAGTGAAATTTTTCGTCGGAGTCACTGAGGAGACCACATCGGACACCTTAGACCATTGGCGTTTCTGAAAACAATGTGTCAGGTGTCTGAAGAAGTAATGGCACTCAGAGTCTGAAGCGTGAACACTTCAGAGCCTGAGTGAACAAAGCACGTCCAACCTCTTGAAACAGTTACTCTAAGGAGGTTTAGAGCGTCGCATTGTGGAACGAAAGGACTTGCCATCAACCAAGTCAGTAACATCTATCGGTATTGAACCTGGTGAGATCTCCCACCTGGAGCTGACCACCTGGAGCTGACTCCTGAATGGCGATGCCTCAATAGATTGAGAACCAGAACTGGCCCGATCTAAGGTTTCCTTGCAAGAAGTGGGACTATCTGGAAGCAGATCAGGATACTACCTGTGGTTGGGGAACAGCACACAGACAATGGAACACCTCGTGGTCTGCCACTGCTGGCAGCAACAGGGCACAAAACAAGGACTCTCGGAATCAGGAAGCAGCCAGACATTGTACCATCTCGAGGCTGGCTCATATTTGAGAATTCCACAGTGTTTGGGACACGATAAGAAGAGAAGAAGAAGTGACCACTTCAGACGCCTAAAAAAAAAAAAAAAAATGCCAATGGTGTTAAGTGTCCGATGTGTTCTCAGCGATCCGACGAAAAATTTCCCTTTTTATTGTACTCTGAGGCCAGCAAAAAATGGAATATAATTTTCGATTGTACTCATTTAATTAGTTTTCTTAAATTTCCCCATCATTTAAGGAACTGGGCGTATTTATCACAGAAAACGTAAATGAACACGGGTCAGGTGATTCAAAAGGTGTTACACCAGTTTAGGTGTTCTGAAAAATTTACAGTGTATAGTTGTTAATTTTGTATCAGATCGGGACCGTGGTTTAGCTATGATGGACAATATCCATCCAAGCCAATCTAAGCCTGGCCGCAGGACATTTACACATATCCACGGAGGCGGGGACCAACCCCAACCAGAAGCCAGATAAAGTTCTGGGGACAATTTCCGTAAGTAATAACTATAATTTACATCGTCATTTTGGTCTTTGATTTTTAGAAAAGGAGGACAGTTAAACTTGCAAGGAAAAAATACAGTAGCCATTGATTGTTAATTATGATTTAATTAGAGCCGTGATAAAGATTGACAATAAAAAACAGACAAACTATTATTTATACCAACGCGTCTATATAAGGAAGAGGGGACCCACTTACAAAATTTGTGGGAAATTTTGCGCCCGTATCGATTAGAGGGCGGCTCATATAACTTAACCCTAACGCAATTGGAAACTCACAAAATGACAGTGGTTGTACTAGTTTTGTAATTTTGTTATCTTTTTGTACATAATGTGATTTTGTAAATTCAGTGATTTCAATAAAGTGAACCACACACACAACACACACACACTTAAAGGAGCTAAATGTGTGTTTTTACACTGAAAAATCTCTAAAAAGTAATTTTTTTCTACTTTCTTAAAGAAAAACACACTATTTCAACACTATAGTAACGAAGTTCATAACATAGAGTTTGATTTTTTCTCTTAAAAAGGACACTGTTTTGAGAACATTTTTAAGATTTTTTTTCAGCTGTTTTTCCCTTGTTTTCCTAAACTAATATTGTCGTATGAGTCAGTTTCCTTCTTTGTAATTTGTTGGATTTTATGGAGATTAGGAAAACTATACATTTTCTGAAAGCTTATGGTTCACAGAAATAAGAAAATCAATGTTGGCATTTTTTTTAAATCCCCTATGGCGGCCATTTTGTAATTTTAAATGGCCGCCAATTTTGATCATATCTCGGTCTCTGAGACTAGTAGAAGTATGATTATGGTTTGTCTTATCAATGTTTTAAGAGTTCAAGGAATCAATATGCTCATTGATAACATCAGATACATTTGGTTTGGCGGCCATATTAAATTTCAAAATTGTGCCGCCCCAAATAAAGTCGCTTTTGCCCATATCTCGGTTTCTGAGACTGGTCGAAGCATGATTCCAGTGTTAATCCATGTTCCCATGGTTAGGAATTCAATAAGTATTTGATAAACACATTTGGGATCATTTGGTTATGGCAGCCATTTTAATGTCAAAATGCCGCCTGGTAGCAGTGCAGTATTTACAGACAGTTGCCTTCGAAATGTGCTAAAATGTATGTACCACATGATGTGTCTGTTACCTGACATGCAGGTGTAGGAAATATTATCTGGTAATTTCGTTTTTTCCAACAAGCTCAAAAATTTAAGATGGTGCGTCAATTATGGCAACCTTTACAAATCTTTTAAATTTTTAAGTTACCATATATCTGTAATATATGTCGTCACATAATCCAGACGGCATATAATAAAATTGTAATTATAATCTGAGGATATAGGTCTTTGCAATTAGAAAGTCCAATCTGATATTAAGCTTCGTTAGCCTGCTCCATTTCAAGAGAGGGGTTATGCCATCGTCAAAGATTAAACTAAAAACTCTCTATTGCAACCTAGTTTGTCTATTTTGTTAGATATCAATGAAAAATGTGCTATACAAAACCCAAACATCAATGATATTGCCTTAGCAATTAGGGTTGAAAAGCGATTTTATGTTTGGCCTAACACGAAAATATGATAGAGATTTAAGAGTAATGAACATTGAGGTAAAAACATTATCATTTAATCTTAGTATAAGAAAACAGTAGCATAATCTAATAAAAAACAATTACCTGACACAATATATGCCAATTTTAAAGAACATGCTACAATCTTGGAAATTGTTGAAATTTCACCTGCTCTCTGAAAAGTAAGATATAACACAAAAACCTCAAACACTCGCCACAAATATATTTAACAAAAATTTTATATTTTTAATTAATGTATCCAACTGTTTAAAGACAACAAACTTTCGCTTAATGTACGGTATCCAAAACTAAACTATATTCAACTTTACTAAAGAAAAAACACGACACACCCCCAAACAAAAATATAGTTGAAACAACACACCCATTCACGCCTGTGGACCATACAAAATTCAGTTTTAATAATTGATCAAAATCTTTCCTGAATATCACATCTAAAAACTACAAATCAACATTTCTAAAAAACTGCTATGGCTTCTCCAAATTCGAAATAAATTGGACGATATATTCAAAACTCCAAAGCGAGCCATACGCATCATCAATAACACCGATTACACATCTCACACTAAATCTATGTTCCACAATCTTAAAACAAATTATTTATGTAAAATTATGAGTTAAACATAATACAAAAACACGATTTCATGTTTCGTTACAACTCAAAACACCCTCCCAAACTCATTTTCAAATATTTTTCCAAACTAGTGATATACACAGATACAAAAACACCAGAAATGCGAAAACAAATAATTACAACAAAACCCTCACTAAACCTAATTAAATATTCAGTTACATTTTCAGTCCCAAATTTGGAATGCAGTAAGTCATAGCATCTATAAACTCGAAAACCACTAATGCCTTTAAACTAAACTAAAAAATGAGCTGATTAATAAATAGTCAAATTAGGGTCTTAATTAAGTAATGGATTTGATCTATAAATCTGTCATAAAATCCATTTTATTATTCATTTAACGCAATTACCTCTTTCCTTGTCATCTTCTCAATTATCCATCACTGACCTGGCTCACACGCGGGAAACTTCTATTGCTCCCTTGCCTTGATCGTGTTAAAACAATTTGACAATGTTCCTGTCTTGTCGTTCCCTAAAGTGGTTCTGTTTGTCCTATTCCCGTCCTGTCCGTCCTGTCCAGTCCTTCCAATAATTTAAATTTTAAAATCTTATTTTATTGTATGGTGGGGTCATGCTCAAAGTCCTCCGGACGATTATGGCCTCTGCCTGCCATTTGAGTTCCATGCCATTACATAAATCTGTACATTTATTCATTAAAGATGTAATTATTATTTCTTAATATCTTTAAAATTTATATATATATTATATATATATATATATATCTTATAATAATGTACTGAATGACGAAAATGCTAATAAAACTTATCTGAATCTGAACCTGGAGGCGAAGAGTAATGGGCAAAAAAGTTTCCAAACGGGGTAGGGGCTGCAGGCCGAATGCCCGTCACTCAATGACCCTATTTTGTACGAGGAGAGTGAGGAGAAGGGTCTTGTTATCTTCAGAACAACACACTATGGCATACGAGGAATAACAAAGAGAGTTTCGACAATCAAGGATCATGGGCAATTGTCTTGAATAGTCACTTGCAAGAGGTTAAGATTGCATAAGCTTAATGTAACTGCAGCCAACTGACAGCAGAATGGAAGTAGGTGGTAGTTGGTGATCTTCAGTCTTTTTTTGCCTTTGACCCTTAAAAAATCAGATGTGGTATTTTGGTTTGTGAACATGCTCCAAGTAAGGTGGTAACCATTGCTTGACCCCCCTGGCCCCCTTCTGAGACCTTGAAAACCTAGAATATTGTCGTATATCGTAATATAAATAAATAAAATATCTATTAATTTTGGTTATATAATCCAACACATCATTAAAGAAAAGAACGAAAGAAATAAAGATAGTTGCCTTAGGTATTAGAAAGCCATATATGACAGCTTTGTTTCCTAACATAGAAATTCACGATAGCCACAATAGTGGCCCACCTTCAAAGAACTAAAAACTAAGAATTGTCAGATAATTATTTAGTTTTATCATCCTAAATATACAGCACTGTCAACTGACGTACAGAAATGTCCCTCTTTCCTCTTAATAGAAAAAAAACATATCTTTCATTTTTGTTTCAACATGTGCCACTTTTCATAATGCACACCTTCGAACCGGAAAACTAAAAAAATAAAAAACAGTAATTGCCATTATATACCTATCATCCCCAATACTAAACAAGTGCAAATTTAAGTATGGTGACCTAACTTTCTCTTTTTTTAAAATTTTTTATTTAGTTAACGTACTTAAAATCCAAGTGGCGGCCAAATGGCCACAATTGCCAAGAGTGTTTGAAATATAGGTTGTGTATAATATTATTGTCCACAAATTACTATAAAATTGTTATTAAAAAGTATGCGGTAAATTGCTTGAACATTAAAAGCTATTATGAACAACTTGATTTTTTTTAAGCTTATACAGTTATTTAAAATTCAGAATAATAGGTCAACATGGCCCACCTTAAGATATTTTTGCAAATTTATAAAAAAACAAAACTCCAAAATACAAAATGTAATATTATTTTTTGATGAAATTAAATACAAATGTCTTGTATGACATGCGATATTTGTCTTTGACTACTCTGACCATAGAAACTGTTCGAAAGTTCATGTAAAAGTCAAATGGTGGCAAATATGGGATCTTTCAGGCATATTTTAAAACCTTGTTGGTTAAGTACACATATATTAGTATGTATGGACCCAATCTTCATAGTTACACACCCTGGCCATAAGTATTGCAACATTCAGAAACGAAATTAATAATCACCAAATTGATTTCAAACTATATACTATGGATTCTTGACCAACTCAATTGATTAAAATTCCAAGTTGTGGTTTTCAAACACAGATGTTATTCCCCAAATCCAAGAGATGAAAAAATGTTTGATTTGATTGTCACGTGCCTAAAATAAGGCGGATATAAAGGAACAGCAAACGATATATAACTTGTCCATTGCACTCCAGAAGGATACGGACAAGACAGCAAAAGATGCCTTCAAAACAGCCACTTAATGGATTGTACGGGCATTAGGTTTTAATTAAAATTGTATGGGAGAAATTCTGTGGTTGGGTGGACGGAAACGAGATTGATAAAGTCAATGGAAGATAGTGGTATTTGAAATATTCGATAAATCCGAGACACCTGAAATGCAAATCTAATGATAACTCATGTGGTTTACGTAAATCATGTGTAAATTACGCGTTTCACATACATGCCACAACGAGCACAATGTCACGGTGCCATTTAAAAGTGGTTTTCATGGTATCACGTGGCCTCTTTCTTGCCACTTAAATTTTCCCGAGTCCAACGGTGGTAAAAGTGCTCCAATCTTTATGGACCCTTGTCTCATTTCCGGTCCATACAACCACACCAATTTTCGCCCTCAACATTTGAGTAGACCCTCAACAAATCGTAAAGTTCATTTAGCGACTATTCGGCGGACATTTTGACGTTCCTCTGCCTGTATTCCTTCTGGAGTACAATCGGCAAGTATCAGTAGCCAGTTCTTTAAACCCCCCTATAAGGGATTAAGACAATCAAATTAAACGTTTGTCGCACCATTGATTCTGGAAAACATCATCTGTTTAAAACCCACTTTGACAATAAATTACATGTGTAGTTCAAGAACTCCTGATACAATTTAAAAGCAATGTGTGATATTAAATTGCTTTTTTGGCATGTTGCAAACTTGATGGCCAGTGTGTGTAGGTATGAATATTTAACACCTTTAGTACACAAAGGCAGCATTTATAATACCTGCCAATGTTGTGTTCAAGATCTCGTCACTTGGGCACAGTGAAGTGTTTAACCAATAAAATGCACAATACATGTATGACTTGGTAATGGTTAGAGACAGATCTTGTACTCTTTTACACTTTACGTAAATTCTATCGTAAAATAATAATATTACGAGATATGTATTGAAATTGATATATTTTTGAGATCTTTGAAGTGGCCATTGTGGCTGCCATCTTGAGTTGAAGCATGTTACAAAGCAAAAAAACGTCAGATATTGACCTCAAGTTTGAAGACCTAAGTCACTACTTAATTTACCTTTGATCAAAAAACTATGGATGTATAACTAAATATGTGAGAATAATTTATAGTTTTTGTGGTAATTTGTAGGTTTTTAAGATCTTTGAAGGCCGCCATACCGGCTGCCATCTTGATTACGAGCCTGTGACCGAGTTGTCAGTGTCAGATAATGCCATTGGTTAAAAACATAATTTCAGACTTAAACTGGTAACCTTATTTTTTGCAGGGGGACCTGTAGACAGTTCACTACTATGTGTTTCACATACATTTTATAGCAGCCATTGGGCCAAAATTCAAGATGGCTCCACGTCCAAATTGATCCATTGTTTGTTTACAGATGTTATGGGATTCCTGAATCCTGAAACATGGGTATAGCCGGGGTAGGGACACTAGAATCATGAAATTACTAGTATAGAGACCGGAATGTGGGCAACAAAACAAGCTTCCCCTTGGCGGCCATTTTGAAATTCAGATGGCTTCCACACACAAAGTGGCCCATCATTGTTAGTAATGTTTGAATGAGATTCGGAACCCTAACAACAGGCTATAGATGCCATATATATCATGGTCTCTACTAGTTTCCAGGGCCAAGATGTCAAAAAAAACAACCTCCCTTGGCGGCCATTTGAATTTCATGATGGCCGCCACAGCCACATGATATAATGTTGTGCATTGAGATACGAATCCTCCAAAATAGGTTTACATGTTGGAGATTACATTTCTATGGCCTTTAAAGCAGATATATAAGCAGGGGACTGTAGTGATAAGAGTGGCGCTTCCGGATAAAATGTGAATTTTGCACAAAAGTACTTTAGACATTGATAATCCATAAAATTGATGGAAGCACTTGCCAACCCCCAGTTTGCCCCCCGTTGGCTTTCCAAGGTGATACAGGGCAAAATGTAAAATGTCTGACCTTGGTTAAAAAGCACCACCATGGTGTTTGTTCGTCATAAGGATTCAAAAAGGGAAGTTACACTAATCTATGATAGCCCGGACTAGCAGACATTTGTAACACATCTCAAGTACAAAAGGTGTGAGTGGTTAAATATGTTAACAAATGGCAGTGACCCCTGAAAACATAATCTTAAGTGCCACAAAGGTGCCGTAAGCAGAGGGGGCCAAGACACAGTTTGTACAGGGGTCAAATTTTTAAATTGATCCAATCGTGACTGAAAAGTGTACCAGTATTTCAACCAAAAGGATTCAGGAAGGTACTTTGTACATCTACAACGTAAAGTTTAAGAGTTATAGGCTAAAAACACAAAAAATCAATAAAAAGGGTCAATTTCAGTTGTACAGGGGTCAAATTTTCAGTTGCTCGATTGAATAACCAAAATGGGCAAATTATTGGGTGGAGCTCATAGGATCAAAATAAGGAATAGTTTGCAGTGTCTCAAATGCTGCTTAAGAAAGTAGGTGGAAAACAAGGTCAAGGCCCACATGGAATGCAATGGACGGTGACCTTCTGTTCCCCCTACTTCGGTTAACTAGGTTATTTTAGACAGTCAAAACTATTCCTTATTTTAATCCTATGAACTCATCATAATTTGCACCATTTGTTTATCTAAATCGGAGCAGCAACTTAAATTGACCCCTGTACAACTGAAAGGAACCCTTTTTATGATTTTTGCTGTTTTTAGCTTATAACTCTTAAATTTACGTTTGTGTAGAAGTACAAAACTATACCTTTTCTGACTCCTTGTGGTTAGACACATTAACAGGGATACTTTTCAACACGTTGGTAAATTTAAAAATTTGGACCCTGTACAAACTTTGTCGTGTCCCCCTCTCCTTTAGGCACTACTTGCGGCACTTAAGAACCACGTTTCAGGGGGTCCCTGCCAGTCTGTGAACATTATTTTATCACTCAAACCTTTTGTACTTGAGATGTGTTACAAATGTTGCTAGCTACTGCGGTTATGGATTATACATGTAGTTTCGGAAAAACAGCGGCTCAGAAGACCTTCCCAAGTACATTTTCGCCTACAAGTTCGTTTTTACGTACCGACGGGAACCTCTCATAGCAATAACATGTAATCATAGTTCCGCACGACAAACGCCCCTTGTACATAACGAAGAGCTGCGCTTAAGATCTCGTGGCTGGAATTTCTAGTAGAGTTGTGAAACAATCAAGAAATGATTCTCGTGCTATGCGATTCTTTGTGTAAACAGTATTTTCAATATTCTTCATTTTTCAGAATTTCTTGAAACCAACCAGAAAGCTGGTATCAACGGTAGGGCATTTAGAGCATACGATTGAGCAAACAGGGATTGAGTGCGGCCCCCTACCGTCCGCCAGCGGCATATTTAAACAAGACGCGTAATATAAGACTATTTACATGACTACGTCACACAGGGTATTGCTCTGGGTTTACAATTCCACTGTCTTCGTTAATGCGTTGGACAAAATTGATTCCCTACTTCTAAAGATATCATTTCTAGTAATTTCACGTTAGTGGATAATAAGCATTTGTACTTATTTGTATAATGTTGTTGGGTCATTCGGTAAGATTTACCAAGAATAGGCGGCAAAATGGGCAGGTAACCGGGGGGCCGTAAACTTGAGTCTAGGATTGAAGTGAGAATGAGTGAGTGAGTCTAGGCAAGGATGTATTGATTTGGCTAGGAACCCGGGGATAGGAATATCGGACTTGGCAATTTCAAATCATGTGCGTACGGCTTAACATTGAACGTTCGTGACGGTACTCTAGCGTATAGGGAATGATAGGCGGTATGTTTTGATACACTTGACCGATTTTACCTTCCTGGCAACAAAGAAAGAAAGGAGAATCACGCCATTACCCCGTCGATAATATGGTTCGCGCGCCAAGGATTATGGGGGCTGGCCTCCTAGCTGCTGTGAGTTTCGGAGTTATGGGGGTTATAAAAACTGTAAAAAATGGCGAAAAAAGTCCAATTTGGTGTGTACATGGGTGCAAAGTTTAAAAGTTGCTTTGATTCAGTTAATTATGTGTGCCAAATTGTTTCATCGCCTTAAAGGATGAAATTCGGAATAGTTTGCCTTATCTGTTATGCGTAGTTTTCAGTTATCCAACAAAATAGGTCCAGGTCAATAGAATCCAATAGCTGCCAAAGCTGTTGACTTTATTCGCCATTTTGGTAATACAGAAACGTAAGATAGTCAAAACTATTCCTATATTTCATTCTATTAGCTAAACCAACAATTTGACCACATTTTACAAAAAATTGGAGCACTTTCATTTTGACCCCCTGTACAAATCAAAATTGACCTTTTTCCCATTTTTAAAGTTTTTACCCCATGAATTCCAACTATAAGTCACAGGTAGTATAAATATACCTTTTTGGAAAAAAGGGATCCTTGTAACCAGACAGACATCATGGTGTGCTTTTCAACAAATGGAACATTTTAAAAATTTTACCCGTGGAACCTGAAATCCAAGATGGGGGCTATGAAAGGGGGGCGTCAGTGGCAAGTTGCTCCATCAATTTTTTTAATTATCAATGTATAAAGTATTGTGTACAAAAAATTCACCAATTTTCCGGATTTGCACACTCACGAAGATCGGTGCACTACAATCCCCCACTAATAGCATATTAAGGTTCAAAATGGCGGCCATTTTGAAATCCAAGATGGCGCTGATACGAAATTTTAAAAAATCCAAAATTTACCTTTTGTTGATTTTGGTCAATTTATCCAATTTATAATGCAAAAGTATAGCAAATCTCCATAAAAAGGCCAACATATAGGAATATTGAACCATAGTGAATCTGACTATTAGACAAGAGACATTGCGGCACAGGCCTATAAAGTTACTAAAACTAGCAACAAATCCTCTTTTATTCTCTTTTACGGAATACACCTCAATACTAGTTACGGTTTATCCTTTATAGGACCAAACAGAGTAGTAACATAGTAAACTCTAGTAGAATAAACCCACAATGTCAAGTAAAATAACCCCACAATGTAAATAACCCCACAATGTTATTCTACTTAAAAATAACCACATGTTACTCCTATAAGCAACAAACACACACATGCACACAAA